>CAUYRT010082936.1:0-33011 GCA_963574885.1 Lepilemur ruficaudatus
TTGACAGAGTAGGTTTTTGAATGTAACAAGATAAGTCAACTTGAGTGGTAATATATTTTGGGAAATCAGCTCACTACAAATTGTGACTGTAAACATTGTACTGTAAATGCTTTGTAGTTTTCCCCCAATTAAAAAAAATAAAAAATAAAAAGTCTATTCTGTCTGAGGTTAGTATAACTACTATAGTTCCTTTTTGGTTACTATGGCATATCTTGGTTTCATGGCATATCTTTTTCTCTCCTTTCAATTTCAACCTGTGTGTGTCCCTAGATCTAACATGATTCTCTGATAGACAGGATGCAGCTGGATCATGTTTTTTGTTTTTAGTTTTTTTTAGTCTTTCTACCAATCTATACCTTTTGTTTGGGAATTTAATCCACTTATATTTAAAATAATTACTGAGAGGGAAGCATGGCCATTTGCCATTCGTTATTTGTTTTCTGTGTGTCTGATAGCTTCTTTTGTCCCTGATTCCTCCATTACTGCCTTCCTCTGTGTTTAGTGGATCTTTTATAAAGACACATTTTGGTTCCCTACTCATTTCTCTTTGTGTATATTTCATAAATATTTTCTTTGTGGTTACCATGGAGATTACATATAACGTCCCAAAGTTCTAACAATCTGTTTTGAATTGACACCAATGTAACTTCAACTGTGTACAAAACCTCTACTTCTTTACAGCTCTGTCTCTTCCCCCTACTTTATATTATTGTCAAAAATGATGTCTTTATATATTGTGTACCCATTAACATAGATGTATAATTATTGAATGCATTTGTGTTTTAAATACTGTAAAAAATAAAAATGAAGTTTACAAATAAAAGTTTAATAATTCTGGTCTTTATATTTTACCACGCATTTTCCTTTACTGGAAATATTTATGTCTTCATAAGGCTTTGAGTAAGAGAGTTTGGCAAGGTTTATGGGCACAGATCAATATAATAATAATAACTAACAAGTTTTGTGCACCTATTACTTACCAGGCACTGTGTTAAGAACCTTAAGTGCAAACTCTGTCAATCTTTACATCAATCCTATGGCAGGACTACTGTAATGACCCCATTTTATAGAGTTGGAAACTGAGGCACAGAAAGTTTACTAATCTATCCAAGTAAGTAGTAGAGCTAGGATTTGAACTCTGTGAGTCCAAATCCAGAGACAATGCTCTCAATCACTATGTTATACTGTCTGTCAAAGTTAAGACTTATTCCCTGCATCAACTACTTTAAAATGGAATTAAAAGACATAGATCCCATTTATAATATCAAAAATAACTAAATAAACACAATTCTATAGAGAATCATTTTAGATGGTCTAAATAAATTGAGAGATACAATTAGTCATGTTTGGGAAGTATCAAGTATTAGTAAATATCTAATACATCGAAATCATCCCCAAATTAATCCATTAATCCAGTGCAATTCAATCAAAATCTCTAAAAGATTGTGTATGTTTGTGTGCACAGCTTCTAGGCAGTTTCTAAATTCACAGGTAAAAGTAAGGGCTAAGATTAACTCAGATTATTTTGAAACATATAACTAAAGAAGGGGAACATAGAGCCCTGATATCAAGATTTGTAGTAAAGTCATAGTAATTAAAACCAGATGATATGATTGACCAATGAATGGATGAACAAAACGAAGTATATACATAAAATAGAACACTATTAAGCTTTAAAAAATAAGAAAATTCTGACACATGCTACAACATGGATGAACTTTGAGGACATTATGCTAAGTGAAATAAGCCAGACACAAACGAACAAATATTACATAATACCATTTGTATGAGGTACCTAAGTTAGTTAAATTTATAGAAAAATTAAATAGAATGGTGGCTACTATAGGCTGAACAAAGGAAATAAGCAGGTGTTATTGTTTAATGTGTACAGCATTTCAGTTTGGGGTGATGAAAACATTCTGGAGATGAATAGTGGTGATGGTCGCACAGCAATGTCAATGTACTTAATATCACTTAATTGTATACACTCAAAAAGAATTAAAATTATAAACTTTATGTTATATTTTATCACAATTTATTTAAAAAATGGTATAAGTGCAAGAATGAACAACTAGATCAACTGGGGAAAAAATGAACACAGAAACAGAACCGTGGGGACTAGGTATATGATAGAAGAGATACTAAAATCAGTGAGGAAAAGGGCGGACTATCCAATAAATAGTGTTGGACAACTGGCTATTTATATGGTAAAAGATAAAATTAGATTCCTAGATCACATCACACACAAAGTGACACATTAACTGCCACACAAAAGAAACAGAAATTTTCCTTGGGGCCACAGTGTTTTATTACAAAAATAGAACAAAAATTTCAAGTTTAATTTAAAGCTAAACATAAATAGAAAAATGTCATTTATTGACTTCTATACATTTAATCCATGTTTTGAGAATTAAATTGTCAATATTAATTGTAACAATAAGAACATCAACAAGTAAGATTTTATATATACTTCACATGGCCTCGGGGTCAAAACTAGAGTGAAGTAACCCTAATGGCAGTTAATGTGTTAAATTCCAGTTGAATAGCACTATCAAACTATGAAGGCCAAACTTTAAAGTATTTAGAAAAAAATATATAATGATATCTGTATGATTATTAGTGGAAGAGGTCTCTTTTTTTTTATTTCTGCATACTATGGGGGTACAAATGTTTAGGTTATGTATGTTGCTCTTGCCCCCTGCCCTAGTTAGAGCTTGAAGCATGTCCATCCCCAGATGGTGTGCACTGCACTCAAAAGTATGTATATACCCATCCCCTCCTCCCCCTCCCATCTGCCCGATGCCTGATAAATGTTATTCCTATATATGCACTTCGGTGTTGACCAGTGAAACCAATTTGATGGTGAGTGCATGTGGTGTTTACTTTTCCATTCATGGATACATCACTTAGAAGAATGGGTGCCAGATCTATCCAGGAAAATACAAGAGGTGCTATATATATCACCATTGTTTCTTACGGCTGAATAGTACTCCATGGTATACATATACCATATTTTATTAATCCACTCTTGTATTGATGGGCACTTGGGTTTTTTCCACATCTTTGCAATTGTAAATTGTGCTGCTATAAACATTCGAGCGCAGATGTCTTTTCTTTTATTTCTTCATATTATGGGGGTACAAATGTTTAGGTTATGTAAGTTGCCCTTGCACCCCCTCCCAGTCAGAGCTTCAAGTGTGTCCATCCCCCAGATGTCTTTTTTATACAATGTCTTTTTTTTTCCTTTGGGTAGATGCCCAGTAATGGGATTGTGGGATCAAATGGTAGCCTACTTGTAGTTCTTTGAGATATCTCCGTATTACTTTCCATAGAGGTTGTACTAGTTTGCAGTCCCACCAGCAGTGTAGGAGTGTTCCTATCTCTCTGCATCCATGCCAACATTTGTTGTTTTGGGACTTTTTGATAAAAGCCATTCTCACTGGAGTTAAGTGATATCTCATTGTGGTTTTGATTTGTATTTCCCTGATGATTAGAGATGTTGAGCATTTTTTCATATGTTTGTTGACCATTAGTCTGTCGTTTTTTGAAAAGTTTCTGTTCATGTCCTTTGCCCAGTTTTTAATAGAGTTATCTGATTTTTTCTTGCTGATTTTCCTGAGTAGATTTTTGTTATCAGCCCTTTATCAGATGTGTAGCATGCGAATATTTTCTCCCATTCTTTAGGTTATCTGTTTGCTCTCATGATAGTTTCCTTGGCTGTGCAGAAGGTTTTTAATTTGATCAGGTCCCATTTATTTATTTTTGTTGTTGCTGTGATTACCTTTGGGGTCTTCTTCATTTAAAATTCTTAATTTAATAGGATGTGTTGTAAATAAGTTAAAATATCTATCGTGATTTTTTTAAAAATCATTTACTAGAGAATCAACCATCATCTGATGTCTATGCATTGAGATTAATAGAAAACCTGAATACACACTCAAAATGAAAATAAAATAAGCTACCGCTTCCACCACCAAAATGAAACTCTGTAAATGCAGTACAGTCAAGTAAAAGTTTAACAAAACATTTATTTTTTATTGAACTGGCCTAAATAACATATTGCCTAGCAACATCCTCCTTTGGACTTAAGTCTATTGTTTTCTATAATATTTTGTGGTAACTGCTAATTATCATAAGTTGCCCAATAAATCTGATGGATTGTCCAATTAACTCTTCATCAGCATCCACTTTTGAAGATGATACTGATTGAAACGGATGACAGTTTATGACCTACATGTTGCACATGTAGCTAATTGCTCCTTGGACAATAATTATTAAGTTTTTTGTGCCTCATTCAGTCATTTTGGTTTACAAATTGCTATGCCACTGAGTTTCCCAATTCATTTGACTTCACAACTATGGCTCTCTCAGGATTATTGAAGATCTGTTGTGGAATGTTTGGATCATATCAACATTGAAGTAGATTACAGATGTATCTGTTTTGTAGGTTTTCCATAGACCGGCACACTGACCTGGAGAGACAGTTCAACATTAATGCAGATGATGGAAAGATAACACTGGCAACACCACTTGACAGAGAATTAAGCGTGTGGCACAACATAACAATCATTGCTACCGAAATTAGTAAGTGCCTGGGTTTGTTCATTCCTTCCTTGTGTGACTGTGTTCAATTGATGCCTATTGATCACATGATAAGTGGTCCCCGTTTCTGTTAGGTATGTTGGCATTGGAACGTATTTTGTCATTCCCAAGAAGGCTTTGCCCACATCATCTCAACATGAAATAACTTACACCATGGTAAATTACTGAAAGTTTATAAGATATGTGAGAAGGAAACATTCTTATATACCGATATTCTCATACCTTATATCCACTATTCAGCCATTAAAACCAGTGTTTTACATTTTAAAATGAGGGGAAAATATTTAGTATAAAAAGGTAGGTAAAAATGTAAAAATTCAAGAACTGTACACTATAATTTAAATAAGCAGACACTAATATGTATATATAGTACAATATAAATAATATGGAAATAATTACTCATATATTTAAACTATACACATACACATGCAGAAAATATAGAAGGAAAATTCATGTTATCAATACGTGAATTGGGGAGGTGAGATTATAAATAATTTTTTGTTTTGTTTTTTAGAGTTTAATGTATTTTACACAGTAATCATGGACTATTTAAAATTTTATCTTTAGTATAAACCAAAATAATTTTTTTCATAAATTACATGTAAAAATTTAAGCTATTTTCTATAGGGAAGAAAAGTCTCAGGTTGTCCAAGCAACATATTAGTCTTTCTATTAATTTTTAATGAGCATGGCTTCTCTGCACTTAATGAAACTACTATGGAGTCTCTAAAGAATGCGTCTGGCTATAGATGGTGCTATATTGTCTTTGACAGCTTACACTTTGTCTCACCAATTTTTATTATATAAAAACAAGGAAAAGGGACACAACGTGCATTTTGTTTCCAAGCAAAATACATTTTGCATATTATCTGAATATCTTCTTTTTGTAAAGGACCTGATGAGGTCTTCAAAATTATACATGTATTCAAGGGAGATGATAAATTCTTATAGACTCAGAGTAAAGGGAATGTGCATAAGAAAATAAAAACCAACATACAGAAAGGCTCCTGGGCACACATACCATATACAGGAATATAGAAGATAATTATAGGATATATGCCCTAAAATTCACTTTATTTTCTCTGACAGCTAATGTAAAAACAGGGGAAACATCTCTGTGATAAATGACTAATTTGTTTGTATAAAGAAGAGTAATCCAGGCATTCAGGAGAGGCACAGTTTTTCCTTGTTCTGAGATGCGAGGAAAATGTCCTCTATGGAGCCTAATAAAAAGAACATTTTTGTGAAAAAGTGAAGATTCAAGACTGAAAAATGTCTGTTTCTTACAGCAACCTTGAGTGCAAGCGAAGAACATGCCGTCAAGTTGATAGGTAGTTTCAACCCTACCAAGCTCTTGTTCTGGACAGAGATAGAGCCTTGCAAACTTTGGTGTTTTTCCTGGTTTAAGAGTATTATTTTCTTCCCAAGTGTGTTACTCTGACAATAATTTCCCTTTGTAACATTAAGAGGAAAAAAAAGCAAAGAAAGCATACCATTTGGTGGTTTTGGTTTATTAGAAGTGTTAACCCCATTTAGAAGGGTATAGACATAAAATTTTTATAATTTGCCAATTTGAAGCCTCATTATCAACTTATGCCTCTGAGAAAAACTGCATCTACTTAGATGGGTTGAAGGCTTCATAAAAGGCTCAAAAGAACCGCCATTCTCTTTAACATACACAGGCAGCAATTACTTTTAAAAGAATTTTCTTATATATTGAATACAACCTATTTAAACTTTTAATCCATGTCACCTTTTTTTCCCCTATGAGATGGATGCCTTTCCTTAAATATTCGCCAAGGTTGTCCCAATTATAAGCAATCATTTACTCAGATTCTAAGGAGCAAAAAGAAATGAATGCGCAGAGCAGATGTGTAAGGAATATTTCAGGGCAATCCAGAAATAAAAACTTCATTTGCAAGGAATCCCAGACGAGTAAGGAAGACAGATAACAAAAGCAGATAGTGTAGGACAGTAAGATTTTAACTCCAGAATGACAAGGCTGCCAAACCAAGTCAGGGCAGACGTTCGTTTGCCCATTCATTCAATAATTATATGGTCAGTCTTTACTAATTGCCAAGCACCCATCTAGTGACTGCAGATATAGCAGAGAATACAATCAGCAAAAATCCTGCTCCTCTTCAAGTTTTCTTTCCAGTGTCATCTGGAAGCACCTGCATATGAAAGGAGAAATTGGCATCTGCTGAGATATCTGTAAAAAAAAACTCAAGAGATAAGCAAGAAGATGAGGAGTGCTGGGAATTCAAGCAGTTCCATGTCAGTGGTGTGAAAAATATTGTTACTATAAAACTCCTTCAATGAGCATATGATTATATTAAAATTTATTTAAAAATAATTATGAACAAAATCAAACTTTATGTCTATCAGTAAAATAACTAGTTAAAATTAAAGTTATATTATTAATACAATTAACTAAATTAGAAAAAAAAAACCCACAAAAATCTGCCAGTTAAGGTTTTCTTAATGTTTTCAGAGAAACGACTCAAATATGTCCCAGATTCAGGTTTATCGCTCCACATAAAGAATGAGTAGAGTATGCTCACGCCCATATGATGAGTCACAGCTTGTCCATGAACCTTACAGAGTTTAAAATACATACAAACCCCAAGCTACATTGTTCTTTTCAAATCAATGGGCATTGTCTCACTTTTCGTTTTTGCTTTTATCAGAGATTGAAAACTAAACAAACTATATGGGTGTATTTTGGCCAAGAAATAAGCTTAATTCAGATAAAACATCTTAAGAAAGGTTTAGTGTGAGTAACTGTACACCTCGGTAAATCCACTGAAAATCATTTAAAAAAAAAAGATATCAAGTTTCTGCTGAGAGGAATATGAACTCATAAATGGTACAACAAATAGGGAAGAGATGATGATGTGAGGTTAAGAATGCAAAGAATAAGTTAAAGAGAAGCAGGGGAAAGACTGAGTCCTTTCACCTGTTTGTCCGCTTGATGTCAAGGAGCTTCCTTCTCTTTCCATGTTAGAAAACTTATGTCTCCAAGCAAGATCAGGAGAGCGGCTGGCTGGGTGCTAGGCAACTCTGTAGGTGCGATTGTGATGTCACTTTGCCTATGAGGTACTTGAGGCATAGAGAGGCAAGAAGACCACTTTCCCAAGTACTTTTTGGCTATTTAGTGGTAGACTTGGGATTTGAACTCATGTTTCTGGACTTCTACATTATTGCTATTTCCGTAGACCCCTGCCATGGCGTATAAGAGATATGTGTGCAAGTCACATACTTTTTATCCCAAAGGATTCAAGACGATTTAGCTAACTGGATGATTAGCTAGCAGTTGTTTTTCTTACTAAAATACATAATCATAGAATTCAAAGTCTTTGACTAGAAAAAACTTCTGAGAGTAGGTTTCCCATATAAATGTAAACTCTCCCAAAACAAATAAATGAAGACCAGATATGCTTGGAAAGCAAAAATAAGTAAGTAAATAAATAAATAAATAATTACTTCAGAGAAAAAAAGTTGGAAAGAATTTCAACCCACTTATCAACCTTGGCTCACAAAATGGGAATTTATTCATTATATTTCTAAACTGTAGCTGGAGGTACTTGAGTTTCTTTATAAACATCAAATGACAATTAGGATTTCTTGTTTAGTCAAATAACTAAAGATCAGAGATCTTCACCAATGTCCAACCTCAAGCACGGAAGTTGGATCAGTAATTTTCAAAAGTGCCTATTTGTCTGATGGTATTATCCTTTTAAATTACAGTGGCAGCTGGGCCTGTTGGCTGGCACCTGTACTCCCAGATACCAGAGAGGCTAAGGCAAGTGGCTCACTTGAGCCCAGGAGTTTGAGGCTGCAGTGAGCTATGATCCGGCCACTGTACTCCAGCCTGGGTGACAGAGTAAGACCCTGTTTCTAACAAAAATAAAAAGTAAATAAAAGTAAAAATGGCAAATGTAACTTTCATTTTTCAGATTATCATTGTGAAACCATTCAATACCTACTTCTTAGAAGAAACATTGGAGATAAGCTGTTATTAGATTCAGCTATGTAAGTATTAATTTAAAGTATAGCATATAAATGTGAAATTTAGTCAGAGAAAATATTTCAACAAAATTATCCGGATGTGTTTTTTCTACATTATTGTAAAATATGATTAGCCTCCAAATTATTTAAACCAAATTGGTCATTTTAAGTTTATTTTAAAAACATACAATATGCCAATTAGGTAGGAAAAAGAAATAACAGGCATCCAGATTGGAAAAGAAGTAAAACTATCTCCAGTCAAACATGACATGATCTTATGTAGAGAAAATCCTTTAGAATATACACACACACACAAGTTTATTAGCATTAATAAATGAGTTCAACAAAGTTGCTAAATCCAAGATCAATATACAAAAATCAGTTCTATTTCTTTACATGAACAATGAACAATCTAAAATTGAAATTAAAGAAATAATTTTAATTATAATTGCATTGAAATAATGAAATTCTTAGAAATAAATTTAAACAAGGAGGTATGAGATATGTACACTGAACACTACAAAATATCATTGAAAGAAATTAAAGAACACCTACATAAATGGAGAGACATCCTATGTTCATGGATTGGAAGACTCAATTTTGTTAAGATGAGAGTACTCCCAAAATTGATAGTTTACAGATTAAATGCAATCTGTATAAAAATTACAATTGCTTTCATTTGCAGAAATGAATAGGCTGACCCTAAAGTTTATATGGAAATGCCAGGGCTCCCGAATAGCCAAAACAATCTTTAAAAAGAGCAAATTTGAAGTATTCACAGCTACAGTAATGAAAACTATGATACTGCTAATAGAATAGACATTTAGATCAATGGAATAAAATTGAGAATCCAGAAATAAATCCATGTACTTACTGGCAATTGGTTTTTGACAAATGTGCCCACACCATTCAATGGATAACCCTTAGAAGAAATCATCAGCATAAATATTTTGTCTCCTTGGATTAGGCAATGGTTTCTTAAACATGGCACCAAAAGCACAAGCAAAAATTGAAAAAAAAATGATATACTAGACTTCATCAAAATTATAGGCATTTGTGTATCAAAGGACACTAATACGAAAATGAAAAGATAATCCATAGAATGAGAGAAAATATTATGCAAATCATATACTGAAAAGGGTCTTTTATCTAGAATATATAAAAGGTCTGATAACTTAACAACAAAAAGACAAATAATCCAATTTGTCTAGAATAGCTGTTATGCCAAGGAAAATAGATAAATGCCTGAAAGTGTATGAAAAGATGGTCAGCATTAATAGTCATTAGAAAAATGCAAATCAAAACCACAATGAGATATCGCTTCTTATCTGCTTGGTTGGCTATAACTTAAAAATTTAGAAAATTACAAGAGTTGGTGAGGATACATTGGGAATGTAAAATGCTTCAGCTGTTGTGGAAAATAGCTTAGCAGGTCCTTAAAATTTTAAACATACAGTGACCATATGACCCCATAATCCCACTCCTGGCTAGATACCCAAGAAAATTGAGAACAGATGCACAAATAAAAATTTGTACACAAATGTTCTTTGCAGCATTATTTATAGTAGCTCAAAAGTAGAAGCAATCCAAATGTCCATCCAATTCATGGTTTATCAATGAATTGATAAACAAAATATGGTATATCCACATGATAGAATATTATTCAGCCTTAAAAGGAAATAAATTACTAATTGACATGCTACAACATGAATGAAACTTCAAAACATTATGTTAAATGAAAGAAACCAGACCATAAAAGGTCACATATTATATGATTCTATTTATATGAAGTGTTAAGAATAAGCAAAACCATAGAGACCAAAAGTCACTAGTGTTTCCCAGGGGTTGGAGGGAGAAGGGAATAGGGATCGGCTACTATCAAGTATGTGTGGTTTCTTTTTCTTTTTTTTTATGGCGACAAGAATGTTCTGAAATTAGGTAGTGATAGCGGTCGTACAACATTGTGAATATACATGATGGTTGCATATCATTGCAAATATGCTAAAAACCACTGAATTGTATTATACTTTAAAGTGACATAAATGGTAAATTTTGTGTTATCTGAATTTTATTTCAATAAAAATATTTGATATTTCTCGCTTCTGATAATATTACGAAATCTCATTGAACTTAACCTCCAAACTACAAACAGGCAAAGTCTAGATAGTTTTCATTAAATGTGATCCAAACAAATATTATAAAATAGTCAGAGAAACAGAATCTTTGGAATGTCATTAAATGGCATTTATTAAAGGTGAAAATGGAAAATACAATCATCCCAAATCTCTGGAATTGATCAAAGGGTTTAAGAGAAATTAGCAAGTATTTATTCAACAAAATCTATGAAAATGCTAAGAACAATGGGAGAACATGACATTTGAGTTAGGGATGACACCCATCTTCCTTTACTTTGCATTGTGGAAAAGTTGTTGCAACAAATTTAGCAGACAAGAGGTGTCTACCACCTCCCCTAGCTCTGACACTAATGGTGTCACTTGAGACCAAATGGGGAGTCTGAACTTCCACCACAATCTGGCAGTAATGAGGTATTTCTAAATTTTCAATGGGTCAAAGAAGAAATAAGGAAAATTAGAAAATACGTATGAATAAATTAAAAGGGAAACCCAACAAACTAAAACTTACGATAGGCAGATAAAGAAGTAGAGGAATAGAAATGTATAGCTATAAATGCCTTTATTAAAAAAAAAAAGACCAAAAACAAGCAACCTAACCACCCATCTTAAGAAACTAGAAAAGAAGAGCAAACTAAATTTAAAGCAATCAAGAGCATGCATGTAATAAAGTCTGGAGCAGAAATAAAATAGAGAATATAAAAATAGAAGAAACCAGCATAGCCCAAAATTGGTTCTTAAAAACAATCAACAAAATTGACAGACTTTTAGCCAGATTCCTTTTAAAATATAATGCTTTTTTAGTCAGAATGTTGTTGTTTATTTGATATTTCCATAAGAGAATGAGGATCTAGGACTTTGTAGTATGCCATTTTGCTGACCTAAAGTGGCAAGTTTTATGTTATATATCTTTTACCACACTTTAAAAATATTAATAATGCAATATACCCCAAACCATTAAACTGTATACTTTTAATGGGTAAATTTTATGATATGTGAATTATATTGCAATAAAGCTCTGAAAAATAAGTACAAAGAAAAAAATAATAAGCCATAACCAACTGTAACATATAGTGAAAGAAAGCAGGTCTGTGGTTGCTTGTAGCCACAGGTGTGGATAGGTTTTCATTGAAAAGAGATACAAGGGAACCTTTAAGGGTAATAGACATATTCTAAATTCTGATGGTTGTGGTAGTTACATGTATGTACATGGTTGTTAAAACTCATTACACTATACATTTAAATTTATGTACCTTTTATTGCGTGTAAATTATACATTAATGAAATTAATATAAAAATAAGTTGGTTTATGTCATTCCTGCACTCAGAGTAGTCTAGTGGCTTTCAGTTTCACTAAGTATAAAACCCAAAGAAGTATCATGGTCTGCATGTGCCTATTGTTCACCTCACTTCATCCAAATGAGCATCCCTGTTGTTTGTGAAACTGATCATATGTGCTCTTGCTTTATGGCCTTTGCACTTGCTATTCCCCTCGAATAAACATGGCTTACTTCTGTAATTTCTTCTAGTCTCTGCTCCAGTGTCATCTCATCAGACATGACTCTGGCCAGCTTCTTTATAATGAATGGGACTTCACTAACTCACTTTCTCTCTCTTTACCCTGATGTATTTTTCTTCTCATCATTTATTACCACTTGTCATATTATACATTTATTTTATGCCTCTCTTCACTAAAATTTAGCATCTATGAGATCAAGGACTTTGTTTTGTTTACTGCCACATTCAGAGTTACTAAAATATCACTCAGAACATAATAGGTACTTAATATTAATATATTCTTGTTTAATGAATAAATGCATGGATGGATGAATGAATGAAATAATACACTAAATGCTTTTAGAGATAAAATGAGTTCTTTGAAAGCAGAGCTTCTGACAGCTTGGGAAATGAGAAGCCTAGTGAACAACTGAAAATGAGACCTAGATAGGCTTATAACTTAAATCACGTAGTTTTAAAGAAGACAGAAATGCATCTGTCATGAAGTCAAGGTGAAAATTAGTAATCTAGAAAATGTTTCAAAAACAAAGTAAATTTTTTTATTCTTGGTGAATGAATTGTGTTTCATTTTCTCTTCAATGAATAGTTATCAAGGATCTACTCTGTGTAAAGCACCGAACTGGGCTCTGTAGGATAAAAAATGAATAATATGTCTTATTAATTAAAATGTTTAAAATCTGGTAGGAAGACTACAGCATCTCTTCAAAAAGTCAAAGTACTTTAACTAAGAAAATATAAGTGCCAAAAGAGACATAAAAGCACATATATGGAACTACAGAGGAAAAGGATTGCAGACCCATTGGTGGAGGAAATCTTTGAAATGATTGCATTGACCCTGGAACTTGAAGAATAAATAGGGTATAATTTGAAAAACAAGAGGAGAAATTCCATGGAATTGACATGCTATGTACAAAGATACAAAGATGAAAAGTTGAGAAATTGTTTTTATTTTTTGTATTTTTGAACAGTCTATGTAATGGTACGTGGTCCAGTAATTAGAAGACAAATACTTGGTATGATTATGTACCACAGCCTGCAAATATTAAGTGAGATTATTATTTTTCTTTCATTAAAAAGGTCCAATATTGTAGAGGGGAAGGGCATGCCTCTAATCCTCACTTGAGTGAGGCAAAGACGTAAAACGTAACCAAAATGCTTGTACCTTCATAATATCCTGCAATAAAAATAAAAGAGTTACTTATCTGAATCTACTCTTAGTACAGTAATAATACATAACAGTGAAGCTTTCAGCTGTAAATGAAGGCTGTGAATTGAGGAAAATGAAATGGCTCATTTCAAACTGTGTCTGATAGTCCATACGATGACAAATAATTGGTTTGACAGAATTTTTACTTGTCAGTTGATGGTTTGTCATTGTGTATGTAGATGTGCAAAGAAAGCAAATGCATATTTGGAATGCATCTTTTGGGTTTTTATACTGATTCCACATTCTTGTTGTCATGACTACCTGTCTTAGACGTAAAATAGAGCAGATGCTCCTTTATTTGAGTACCTATGTCAGCTCTTCACACATAACATGTACTATTTATTAAATTAAAGGAAATAGCAGGAATAACTGAATTTATATCACTAAGAACTGCCTTCTCCTGACTAGATCCATTCTTTTCTTCTGAAAACTTTATTACTTAGTGCAACATGTGACTTTTAAGTGCCTAGACACTGACTCTACAATGAATATATGCGAGTCCAACTAAACAGTCAAATTCAAAATGATTTTAGTTGTCAGCTCATATTAATAGAGTTGTGATGTGATAATGTTTACATGTATGAATAAATCAATTTGAGGAAGAATTGAAAAGGGTTTATGTTTAGTTCAAAGGGAAATATAAACTTTATGTCCTAGTCATGTTTTCTCTCTCTCACTTAACAATTTCTCCTGTTTGATGCAATATAAAAGTGTTAAAATTACAGCTATCTTAAAATAGTACTCATTTGTTTTGAAGTCAATAGTTGACTCTAGAGGTATTTTATGATTTTTTTGGTGCTAAATGAGATAATTTAAGCAACCTTATTGATGACTCACTTAACACTTCACTCAGCCTTATTGTTCACCACCTCTACTCCACTCCAGCAATTAAATATGAAGGTCACAACCCAGTATTTGCCTTTACTAATAAAGCTTATAATAATCCTTATAACAATTTAATAATTATAATAATTTCAAAATAATATTATGTACAAGGCATTGTGTCAAGCACTTTATATAACTCATATACTACTTCCAGTAACACTTGGAGTAAACATTTTTGGTATCATCATTTTACAGATGGGGAAAATGAGGCTAGAGAGGTCAAAGAAATTTACGGAAAAGTAACTCAGACATGCAGATGAAGAAACTAAGGATGTGAGCCAAATTAGGCACAACTATACACCAACAAATTGCCTAAGGTAGAAGAAATGGATAAATTCCCAGACACATACAACCTCCCAAGATTGAACTATGAAGAAATCAAAAACCTGTACAGACCAATAACAAGTAACAAGATTGAGTCAGTAATAAAAAGTCTCCCATCAAAGAAAACTCCAGGACCTGGTGGATTCACTGCTGAATGCTGTTAATACTAAACATTTCAAGAACGAACACCAATTTTTTTCAAACTATTCCAAAAAATTGAAGAGGAGTAAATGCTTCCAAACTCATTGTACAAAGTCAGCAATACCCTGATACCAAAACCAAAGAGACATCAAAAAAGAAAACCACAGACCAATATCCCTGAGGAACATAGATGCAAAAATGGTCAACAAAATAATATTAGCAAACCAAAATCAACAGCACATTAAAAAATCATTCACAATGATCCAGTGGGATTCATCCTAGGGATACAAGGATGGTTCAACACATGCAAATCAATAAATGTGATCCATCACATGAACAGAATCAAAGACAAAAATCATATAATTATTTCCATAGACACATAAAGAGCATATGTGAAAATTTAACATTCCTTCATAATAAAAATTCTCAACAAATTAGGTATAAAAGGAGTGTACTTCAAAACAACAAAGGCCATTTATGAAAACCCAAACCCAATATCATACTAAACAGAGAAAAGTTGAAAGGGTTTTCTCTAAGATCTGGAATGAGACAAAAATATCCACTTACAACACTTTTATTCAGCATAGTACCAGAGGTCCCAGTTTTAAAAATAAAATAAAACATTAAAAAAAATGTGAACCAAAATTTGAATGATTTGAAAGTCTATATACTTTTAACAACTCTAAAATTTTAAACATGATTTCTTTCATCAAGTTTTCTACCTCTCTCTCTAAATATTAATAGCTTCTAGCCTCACTGAGAATGTCAAACCTTGCCTCTCCATATTCCACCAGAACAGCTACTTTCTTTTTTCCAGAGTTTTATTACTTTTTGGCTTTTATTATTATTTTTAATTGACATATAATAATGGTACATATTTATGGAGTACAGCGTGATATTTTAATACATGTATACAAGATATAATGCTCAAATCACCTAAAACATTTATAATTGCTTTGTGTGGGACCGTTCAAAATCCCACTCTTCTAGCCATTTGAAAATATATAATAAATTATTACTAATTACAGTCACTTTATAGTGCTATAGAACACTAGAATTTATTTCTCCTATCTAGTTGTACTTTTATATCCATTAAGCAACCTTTTCAGCCACTTTTAATTTCACATCCTTCTCTACCAAGTGCGGACACTTCCATAGGCACTCAACCTCTGTGTCTTCCTATCATTTTCCTTAGCTATCCTATACATTCCCACACTTGGATCAGTTCAATCATCCATTTCTTTTGCTTCTGCTTTCAAGTTGTCCAGTCTTGGTTGAGTTGCTTGTGATGATTATATTGTGTAACAATTTGCCATCACTAAATATGTATTTTTCTGACCTTGATTCAGCTGTCAGTATTGCTTATAAACATTTTTATTTTTTGTCCCTATTGACCTGCCTTTTCTAGTCTCCAAGGTTGCTGTTTCAAAACTTATCACTTTGTTCAGGCCCTATTCTCCTCTCACCCGTACCACTTCAGTATATGCAAATCATTTTAACTTCTGCATCATAGAAAGCAAACAAAAACCTCAATGACTTTTTCTCTTCTCTCTGTAAATATATATATATATAATATGTTTTATATATATATATATATATAATTCTACCCATTTCTGCCTAATTCTTTTCCAAGGCTCATCTGTGCCCTTGATCCCATCTCCTCTCTGTGACCCAGTCACCCTATCTCTCCTACAGGATCTTGATCTATCAATTTTCAAATCTTTCTGCCATATTCCTACCACTCCCTCTCTATTGGTAGTTCCCTTTCAGCCAGCAAAGAAGTTCAAGTCCGCTCACCCTCCAGGCCCCAGTAAATAAAGTAAACAAACAAAAAGAGTAGTAAACCTTTGCTTGACCCAGCTTTTCCCTTAGGCTGCAGCCTTCTCTTCCCTAACACACTTCTTGAGAGAGCATTCGACACTTACTTTCTCTATTTTATTACCTTTGACTTATCCCCTAATTTACTGAAATTTGTTCAGTTTGTCACATAATCTGAAATCATACCAGTATGAGATTTATCTGAATTGCCAAGTACAAATGCTCTCTGGGAGGCTAGGAAAGGAGAATGGGTATTAGATTATTTATTTCCACCTTTTTGTGACTAATTTTAATTGGATTGGTCTACTTATAATACAGAGCAGCTGCTTTGAGAGCATGACATTCTTTGATCAGAGGGCAGCAATAATTTTGGTAATTGGGGTACTTAAGAGAGAAAGAAAATCTAAATGAAATTCTGCACTTGTAGTAATGAGGTGATTATCCGAGCAGTAAGAGTGGAATATGAGGACAGTGTGGTGTGACTCAGTAGGGTTACCAGGAAACAGAAATGAGAGAGATGCAAATGAAAGTAGATAGAAGGCCTTAAAAAAGTTGTTGCTATTTAGCACCTTGCCTCTATTGAATCCCACTGACAGCAAAACCAATGCAGTATCACAGGGTCAGAGGTACTTGCACTTTGTGGATTTTGCAAAATATCATTCCCCTTGATTTCTGGTGCAATGAGTATATCAGCGAAGAAAAGGCAATTGGATCTTAGAGATTTATAAACATTGAATGATTTTCCTCAGGTAAATTATGATACACTGGAGATGTGTAATCAAAGAATGTTCTGGGGTTGGCTGGGAGATGTGGCTCATGCCTGTGATCCCAGCACTTTGGGAGGCTGAGCTGGGAGGATTGCTTGAGCTCAGTTTTGAGACCAGCTTGAGCAAGAGCAAAACCCCTGAGACACCCATCTCTACAAAAAAATAGAAAAATTAGTCAGGTGTGGTGGAATGTGCCTGTAGTGTCAGCTACTCTGGAGGCTGAGGCAGGAGGATCACTTGAGCCCAGGAGTTTTACGTTGCAGGGAGCTATGATGACACCACTACACTCTAGCTAGGAAAGTCTCTCAAAATAGGAATTTAACAAACTTGATATATAATATTAAAACTTTGCATCGGCAAACAGCAAACTTTCCCTCTATTTTCTTAGGTTCAGTGTCTGTGAGGCCTAAGAATTAAACAAAAGAAAGATTAATAGGAGAAAACCACACAATTTTTATTAATATTTACATGCATGAGAATTCACAGAAACAAAGCAAAACACAGAAGTGGCTAGACTTGGGGGCCTATATACCCTTTTAACACAGGAAAGGTGGTTTGAGCTTCAAGGGATGATAAATCATGGGGAAGTAACTATGGAATATATGGGGGGATGATGGAAGATAACGGCTATTTTAATTTTAGCAAGGTCTGTTTATGCAAACTCATTTTGCTGTTGACTCCCTGTCTTCAATGATGAGTCTCCTCTTTTTGGTACAAGGGAGGAGGCACTCTCACAAAAGGAAATTGATGCCTTGCTTTTAGGTAAATAAAGGGAGAGCAGAGGAGTCATCTTGCATCTGTTGGTTCCTAATTACTTTCAGCTCAAAATAATCCTTATGTCAGAGTGGCATATTTTGGAGTGATCCTTAAATACCACATACCTTTAATACCAAATCTCATTTTTGAAAAATACTTAACAATTTATTAGAGATTTAAAAAATCCTAAAATATGTAATTCAGTATGAAAAGTAGAAAGATTAAAATAAGAAAAACATATTAGTATCTTTAAGTTCAGACAAAAGATTGAGGCGCCCCTGACATTTTTAATGAGGTGAATGGAAGTGAGAGTGAGAGAGAAGGTTATAGATAAATAATTAGAAATGGAGCTAAGTATGTAAAGACATGTTGAATGAACTCTTTGTGGTAGGTGTGTGCCAGAGTGCCAGGCGCCTGGGCAAAGCTTGGGAATACAGAAGCTCCTAGAATGTAAATCAAAGGGGAGACTTTTCTTGGAGGGGACTTTGAAATAAATTATTTCATCTTTTAGAAATGTGTTTTGGAGTAAGCTCTTGGAGAACCCACAGCATTTCTGTGGATATTGAAGCTTTCATTTCCTCCTTAGTTCATTCACCCCTTCTTTTTTTCTCTATCAATGCCTCCTGCCTTGTTTCCATTTTATATATTACTCTCTAGATGTAGGTGGCATAAATAATATGATTCAAGAAAGCTGTCTTTGGAAAGCCAAGAGCCTTGGCAAGGAGGTCTTTCCCTGTCCTTCTGGCTATTCATGCATCAGTAAGAAATGCAAAATTCTCAATTGGATTGTCCAAGTTCAGTTTAGACATTTTTGATGATTGTCTCATTGTCTCATCATTCTGGCAATCTAGAATATGGATAATGGATTATGGTAAAATAACATAATTATTCTCAAAAATGTGATCCTCTGAGTACATATATTGTTTAATATTGTCACTTTTTTTCAGAAAAGAAATTTGTAAAGTAGTTCATCTTCAAGTGTCAATAGTTTAACTAAGTTTACTATTTGACTTTACCTTCTGATCACAACAGTGTCAATGAACTAAGCTGATCATTCACACTGTAAATACTTTGTTAAGATAGAAAAGTCAATTTCTTTAGGTTTCTCCTGCCCACAAGATCATTCAAGCCTCTTGTGTTTCCAAACCCAGGGGATGAATGGGCAGTTGTCTTTTTTTTTCTTTCTTTTGCTTTTCTCTTTTTTTGCAGAAGCAGGGTCTCACTGTGTTACCCATGCTGGCCTTAAGCAACCCTCCCGCCTCAGCCTCCGAAATGCTGGGATTACACGCATGAGCCACTGCGCCCGGCCCCATCGAATATAGTTTGTCTTTTCCTTTCCTTTCGGTTCTATTGGAGCTAGCAGCAAATGAGGTATACTTAAGGCAAAGGTCTACTTTTTAATATCAATTATAACAACAACAACAAAAAAGATCCACAGATGAAAGTGATTTTTTCTTTCTCTGAGATCTGGCAGATATGGAGACATAGTTCGGGCTGTTCAGGTGAACTTTGTTTTTTATTCTTCTTCTTTAACACAATCCATTTGTTGGGCACTGTATTTCAGGACAGGTTGAAGGTGTAACCAGTGGCAAAGGAGGCAGGTCAGAACTCCCTCATGTTTCCCTTGCAGATAATAGTAGTAGATACAGGCTGAATGGCTTTTATCATTTAAGTTAGGGCAGTGAATGTTTTGTAGATTTAAATTTAAACTGTATATATGTGAAAAATATATTGGTTGGAGAAATGGTAAATTGAAGGGCAACAATATAAAATAGTAGTTAGGAGTGTAGATCTGGGTTCACAATCCACTCTTCCATATGCTAACTCTGACAATGTGCAAATTGGCTAACCTGCCTAAGTTTCGGTTTTTCATCTGTAAATGGAGATAGTAATTATGACTATGTCATAAGGTTGTTGTGAGATTTGATTAGAAACTACAAAACATGTAGCACACTGTAAATGATAAATAAGTGTTTGCTCGTGTTTTTGTATTGTTATGTATAAAGCTCTCTCCTATCTAATCATTATATGTTTTTTCCTGGTACTTTTATGTTTCCAATTTAAGAAAAATATTTAAATTTTTAACTTAGTGATTCCCAAACCTTTTGATATAGGACCACTTTACACTCATAAAATTATTGAGGAGGCCCCTCCCCAAAAGCTTTTGTTAATATAGGTTATGTCATATTTTAGATTGAAGCTTAGGAATTAAAAAAACTACTTATTTATTTACAAATGATATTATTATATATTAAAATATAAATTTTATGAAAAATATCTTTTTCAAAACAGAAATAAATTTACTGAGAGTAGTATCATTATTTTATACTTTGGCAAATCTCTACAATGTCTGGCTTAATAGAAGACACATCAGGTAGCATCGGTAAGACTACATTGTTCACATGAGAGAGAATAAAAGTGAAAATAGCAAATAATGCCTTAATATTTTTAGGACAATTGTCTTTATCTTGTAGACCCTCTGCAACAGTCTCAATAACCTCCAGTTGTCCTCCAGCCACACATTGAGAACTGTTGGTTTAACCCAGTTAGTGTATGACACAGGATGCTTTTCTAAATAACCTAGCTCCATGTATTTATACTCTTTCCCTTGCCCCACCTTAGATTTGAAATGCCACCATTATTTTTTCAATGTAAAACAAAATCTATGTACTTGGCTTGTTTCTGAGTTTTCTGATTGCTTTCATATTTGCTATCTTTTGGTATTAGCACTATTTGTTAACCTTTTAAGTTGATATTATATTATTTTAATATCAGCAATAGAAGTTCCACCTCTTATTCTCCCTTAAAGTCATTCTAGTAGAATTTTTATCTCCAGGGCTCTACTGAAACAGTTCTTATCAAGAACACCGATGACCTATATATTGCCAAAGCCAATGGTCAATTCTCTGTCATTATCTTAACATTTCAAGGGTGTTTGGCATGATTGACCATTTCCTCCTATTTTGAGCTGAAGGTGGAAAAACTCAACTGTTTTTCTTTTTCTCTCATGACACAAAACAATCAACACAGCACACTTTTTTGACCAAATCCATGGGGATTTCTTCTCATCAACAAGAAAGCAATCAAACTTGAAGTAGACAGCAACTGGATATCCTGCAATTCAATCTGACACTATCTACCTGGAGATAGATTCCACAGGTTGAGGGCTCAGTCCCACAATACCCTCTCCCCTTCAGACACCAGTTCCAAGTCCAGACCTCTGGAACTTATGACTGACAGGCCATAAATCAAGAATTCCACAGCTCCTTCTTTGGATTCAGTTATTAGTAATTTGCTAGAATGGCTCATAGAACTTAGGGAAGCACTTACATTTGCCTTTTTATTTTAAAGGATATTACAAAGGATACAGATGAAAAGATGCACAGGGAGAGGTATGGGGGAAGGAACACAAAGCTTCCATGCCCTCCTTGTATGTTACACCCTCCAGGAACCTCCCCATGCTCAGCTATCTGGAAGCTCTCCAAATCCTGCCCTTTGGGGTTTTTATGAAGGTTTCTTTATGTAGGCATGGTTTATTAAACCATTGGCCACTAATGATAACTTAACCTTCAGTCCCTTTCATCATGCCTTGGTCTTTCTGGTGACAAGTCCCCATCCTAAAGCTGCCTAGAGGCTGCTAACCATCAGTCAGTTAATTAGTATTCAAAACATCACTTTGGAGATTCTAAGGATTTTAGGAGTTGTATGCCAGGAAATGGGTTCAAAGACCAAATATATATTTCACACTATCACAGAAGCATTTGATTTTCTTGGCTTCTATGACACTACACTAACTTGGTTTCTTCCCTACCTTATTGATAGCACTTTCTTTTTTTTTTTATTTTTATTTTTTATTTTTTTTTTTTTTTTAGACATAGTCTCACTGTGTTGCCTGGGCTAGAGTGCCGTGGCATCAGCCTAGCTCACAGCAACCTCACACTCCTGGGCTCAAGCGATCCTTCTGTCTCAGCCTCCCGAGTAGCTGGGACTACAAGCATGCGCCACCATGCCTGGCTAATTTTTTCTATATATATTTAGTTGGCCAATTAATTTATTTCTATTATTAGTAGAGACGGGGTCTCGCTGTTGCTCAGGCTGGTTTTGAACTCCTGACCTTGAGCGATCCGCCTGCCTCGGCCTCCTGGAGTGCTAGGATTACAGGCATGAGCCACCGCGCCCGGCCTGAAACACAACGCCGATAGCACTTTCTACATCTGATTTATCATCCTCTCTCCTATATGACTTCCAACCATTAAAATATTTAAGGTATGTCCTGGGCCTTCTTCTCTTCTCTTATCCATGTTCTCTCCTTGGGCATTGCAAGCCTTCATTTAAAGGTCAGTGATTCTCAAATTTGTATCTCCAAAGAATAACCAAGACAATCATGAAGAACAGTAATAATGCTGGAGAATTACACTGCCAGATATTAGGCCTATTATAAAACTATAGTGAAAAACTATAGTGATTAAAACTGGTACAGAGATAGATAAGCTGACTAATAGGACAGAATGTAGTTTAAAAAAAAACCTATGTTTTCTTCTAGGATTCTTATGGTTTCATGCCTTAGATTTAAGTCTGCTATCCATTGTGAGTTGATTTTTGTGAGAGGTGAGAGGTGTGGATACTGTTTCAGTCTTCTACGTGGATGCCCTGATTTCCTTCTCTTATTTGATTGCTCTGGCAAGGACTTCCAGCAGTATGTTGAATAGAAGCAGTGATAGAGGGCAGCCTTGTCTGGTTCCAGTTCTAAGCAGGAATGCTTTCAATTTTTCCCCGGTCAGTATGATGTTGGCTGCGGGTTTTTCATATATGTGGTATATTTATACCATAGAGCACTACTCAGCCACAAAAATATGGTGAACTCCCTATTGTATTATCCTGGATGGAGCTGGAGCCCATTCTTCTAAGTGAAGTCTCTCAAGAATGGAAAAACAAAGACCACATGTACTCACCATTAAATTGTTAATAATCAATCAACACTTTTGTGCACATATGGGAAGTAACATTCACAGAGTGTCAGACAAGTGGGAGGGGGAAGGAGGAGATGCATAAATTCACACCTGGTGGATGAGGTACATGCTGTCTGGGGAATGGGCACACTTATAGTTCTGACTCAGGTGGTACAAAGGCAATTTATGTAACCAAAGTGTTTGTACCCTTGTAATACTCTGGAATAATTTAAAAAAACCCTATGTATATATAGTCATGACTTGACTCATGACAAAATGAAATGAAATTATAGCACATTAGGGAAAGGATGCTCTTTTTATAATGATTTTTTTGGATGTCTACTGCAACCAATTGGACAAAACGATGAGGTTGCTTGCGATTAATAAGCCAAGACTGGTCAATAGAGACAGGCCAATTCTCTTGTGAGACAGCACTTAACCACATGTCGCACAAACAACACTGCTCAAACTATGGAAGGTGGACTTGGAAACTCTCTGTCATCCACCGTATTCACCAGCCCTTGCACTATTTGACTACCACTTCTTTTAGGCTTTGGACCACTTCTTTTTTTTTTTTTGAGACAGAGTCTCACTCTGTTGCCCTGGCTAGAGTGCTGTGGCATCAGCCTAGCTCACAGCAACCTCAAACTCCTGGGCTCAAGCAATCCTTCTGTCTCAGCCTCCTGAGTAGCTGGGACTACAGGCATGTGCCACCATGCCCGGCTAATTTTTTATATATATTTTTAGTTGGCCAATTAATTTCTTTCTATTTTTAGTAGACATGGGGTCTCGCTCTTGCTCAAACTGGTTTTGAACTCCTGACCTTGAGTGATCTGCCTGCCTCGGCCTCCCAGAGTGCTAGGATTACAGGCATGAGCCACCACGCTCTGCCAGGATGCTCTTTTTAATAATTGTGCTAGCTCAATCAGATATCCAGGTGGGGAAAATGTTATCTTGGTCCTTACCACACAGCAGACATAAAAATCAATTCCAGATGTATTGTATGAGAACAGTACAAGAATAAAACATTTTAGAGGAAAACATGTAAATATATCTTTATTATCCTAGAGTAGGCAAAGATTTCTTAAAGGTGCTAATCATAAAAGAAAAATAAATATGACAAATTGTACCGTATTAATATTTATAACTTGTTTTCATCAAAAGATTTCATTAAGAGAATTAAGAAGTAACTCACTAAGTGGGAGATGATATTCTGAGACACATAACTAACAAACACTGGTATTGAGAATATATAAAGAACTCTCACAGACCAATAAACAGATTGGTAATGAAATAGAAAAATGAGCAAAAGATTTAAACAGACATTTCAAAAAAGAGGATATCCAATGTCAAATAAGAATAAGAAAAGTTGCTCAACCTCATTAGTCATCATGGAATATAAATTAAAACCACAATAAAATACCACACACCCATTAGAATGACCTAAACTAAACAAAATAATAAACAAACAGGAAAAAAAATGCTAGTGAGGACATAGAACACCAGTATTTTCAGACTATGCTAGCAAGGGTGTTAATTGGTGTCTTAGTTCATTTTGTGCTGTTATAATAGAGTACCACAGACTGGGTAATTTGTAAAGAACAAAAACATATTTCTTCACAGTTCTAGAGGCTAGGAAGTCTGAGGTTGAGGGGTTGACATTTGACGAGGGCCTTCCTGCTGCATCATTCCATAGCAGAGGGACAAAAAGGGCAAGAGAGACAGAGCAAGTGGTGGCTGAACTCGTCTTTTTATAAGAACCCACACCCATGATAACAGAATTAATCCACTCATGAGGGCAGAGCTCCCTTGGCCTGATCACCTCTCATTAAGCCCTACCTCCCAACATTGGTGCATTGGGGATTAAGTTTACAACTCATGCATTTTTGGGGGACACATTCAAATCATAGCAATTGGTATAATCACTTTGAAAAACTGTTTCATAGTATAGTAGTTCCCCCTCACCCATGGGGGATATGTTCCAAGACCCCCAGGACCCCCAGTGGATGCCTGAAACCATGGATAGTACTGAATCCTATATATAGTGTGTTTTCCCATACATACATAACTATGCTAAAGTTGAAGTTATAAATTAGGTGTAGTAAGATTTTAACAACAATAACTAGCAATAAAATAGAATAATTATAGCAATATACTCTAATAAAGGTTATGTGAAGGTGGTCTCTGTCTCTTAAAATATCTTATTGTATTGTAGTAATCCTTCTTCTTGTGATGATGTGACATGATAAAATGCCCACATGATGAGATAAAATGAAGTAAATGACATAGGCATTTGTATATAGCATTAGATCACTACTGACCTTTTGACAATACCTCAGAAGGAGGATCATCTGCTTTGGGTGATCCTGAATCATGAAGCTATGACAATGTGGATTATTTTAGAATAATCTATGGAAGCTGGTGAGTATGTAGGTGTCTCCTGTGGACTCTTTCACTGAGATTGGCTGTGGACCTATCCCAAGAAGTGTTCGTTGGGGTCTTGGCACTGGTAGAAGATAAACCTTAAGCTGGCATCAAGGTTTTCAGAGTTTTAAAAAGCTTATGGCCATTGCTAAAGCCTGGGAGAACAATAGTGGTGCTTTCTAGATTGCCAACAATTCTATTCTTTTCTATTTAACCTCCCTTATTAAAAAACAAACAGGCCGGATGCGGTGGCTCACGCCTGTAATCCTAGCACTCTGGGAGGCCGAGGTGGGTGGATCGCTCAAGGTCAGGAGTTCGAAACCAGCCTGAGCAAGAGAGACCCCGTCTCTACTAAAAATACAAAGAAATTAATTTGCCAACTGAAAAAAATTAAAAAAAAATTAGCCGGGCATGGTGGCGCATGCCTGTAGTCCCAGCTACTCTGGAGGCTGAGGCAGGAGGATCGCGTGAGCCCAGGAGTTTGAGGTTGCTGTGAGCTAGGCTGATGCCACTGCACTCTAGCCCAGGCAACAGAGTGAGACTCTGTCTCAAAAAAACAAACAAACAAACAAACACCCCCCCTGCAGGTTAATTCATATCGATAGACATGAATTCCATTTCTAACACTATCAATAACTAGTTATCTCCTCTTTGGCTATTTCTTCTGTAACATTAGGGATAATCTCTAATATGTCTTGCAGCTAGTATATTCTCCATTTCTATACAGATATTAGCTTTTGTATAGGTTTACATGCCATTTACAATTAGAACTAAAGAACACTGAATATGGAAACCCATGACTGATGAAGTGGGGAATCATAAGATCAGAAATTTATCATTGTCCTTTGTAGTCATTTTAATAAATTATGTCTGTCTCCAGCATGTGGATATTTCTTTAGTTAAGTAACTGCTCAATAATCAAGCAAAAATACCTTGTGCTAATTAGGGAGCGCCCCTCCTACTGCAAAGTCAAAAGATATAAGAATTGGGAGGGTTGATTATTAATAAAGTAATTGAAGAATGGAATAGCTTGATCATCCTTTTCAAATTGTGTCTTATTTTCCTCTTTAAGAAAATAGTGAATAGATCTTTTTATTACAGATAGAATAGAATGCATATTGAATTTTCAAACCATTCCAAAGGTTTTCATTAAAGGAGTTATATAACGTTAGAATTGACAGAAAAGACTTGATCGCAAAGAAATGGAGAATCTTAATGCTCTCGTTACTTAAAATATGCAGCCATAATGAAGCAGAACTGATCTAAAGTCTCAATGACCAAGCAAAATGGCAGCTAGAATTGTCTCCTTCAACAAAGCATAAATGAGCCTTCTGTTCCAATAGCTGAGACCTTGCACCTTTCCCTTTTCCCCCAAAATGCATCTGAGGGCTGGAAACACATTAGTATCCTCTAGAATTGAAATCCATGCATTACCGCTCAGTTTACACTGGAAAAAGTATACTTTTCTATGCAATTTTTGTGCTATCAGAAAGGCTTATAGCATAGAACAGTTAAGCTTACCTAAGCTATTTTTTAAGGCTCAATTCAAGCCCTGTCTCCTCTGTGATGAAGCCTTTTCTGATGAATTCTCTCTTTACTCTTTTTGTATTTATGGTATATATATCCCAGAGAGGATCTTATTTACTTTTGATGTCACAGACTTTAGCACCTTAATATATATTTTCACATTCTTTATATAGTTTAGGAGTGTGTAAGTCTTGTCTCCTCAGCGAGTTTTCAAGTGCCTCAGTAACAAGATTCTCTTTCGTAACTTTCTGTGATTCCTCATGGCATCTAGCAGGCTTCTGGGCACATAGAAGGTGCTTGATTAAGTGATTGATTAATCAATGTGGTTTGATGAAAAATGATTCAGAATGACATGTACTGTGTGCAAATCTGAGAAAACAAATGTGATACTTGGATGCCTTGAAAGATGTGTTAGTAGGATGTCTGATTAATAGAGAAACTTTATTTAATTCATCATCTTCTCATCATTGACCAGCAGGCACATAACATCAACATTAGTGCTGCAGAAAATTATATTTTAGGAATGTAGCAGTGTCAGTAATATTATAAAATAAAAAATATGATAAAACCTGCTCAAACTGCATTTTTTTTGGTTGTCAGAACAGGTCCTATTCATTTTTATTTTTATAAAACTTCAAATATCTAGATATTCTTAGGTTCAATTCAAGTTTATTTGTTCAGTTAATTTGGGCCACTTTAATTATTTCTATACAAATGTAACAGAGCTATCTGCTTACGGTTATTATCTTGAGATTCTGAGAGGGTCTGTGATGACTAATTTTATGTGTCAACCTTGACTAATATAAATTTTCAGGTGTACTTGGCCTTGTAAAGGAGAACCACCCCTGACTCACCCCTAAATTGCTTCAGGCTGGCTTGGCACAATGTCACATCAGAAGTAGGTAACCCAACTGGAGCCCAATTTGACCTAAATTTCATATGCTACCTCTCATACCCAGCTATTCCTTGCTTTCCTTGGCCTGACTCAGGACTACTGCCTATTTAGTTGTACAAATTGTTAACTTCATCCTGCACCAGGATGAGGGGGAAAATGGAGTCTGGCATGGAGCTTTATTGCCTGGAGGAATAGAAGTCTTCTAATAATTTGCACAAAAGCACTATATGAGCTAGCAGTGGCCCTGGCCTCACTATTGTAGGGGCCAAGGGAAAATTTCCCCTTCATCCTCTGAAGTTTCAATGAAAAATCAATTCACAAAAGGTAGATTAACAGGAGAAAAGGCATATAAATTTGTTAATGTGTGTGGGGAGAACCATAGAGTGATTGCCCCAACTGCCCAATGGGGTACAGAGCTTATACACCAGAAAGAATGGGGGCTTGGAGCATGGCCTAAAATAGGTTATGGTGGTAAATCAGGTTATAGTGGCAAGACAAGTTATGCGAGGGGGACAAAGGGAGGCTTGAGTAGCAGAGGTGGTCTTGTTGTGTAAATGAAACCTCAAAGGTAGCAGCCCTCAGAGAGAATAGATGGTGTTGCTTTCAGACCTTTAAGGTGTCAAGGCTCTCAGTTAATCTTTCCTAGATCTGGATAAGAGAAGGCCTGCCTGTAACATGCAGATTCTGGGCAGATGCCAATATCCTCTACAAAAGACAGCTTTGCAGGGCCACTTCTGTTTGCAAACTCTCTGAACAACCATCGCAAAATATGTCAAAGAAGTTTATTTGGGGGTGAGGTATTTTGATTTCCTTAAATATGGCTCAGTTTTCATATTTGGTTTACTTTTAGCTTTGATCACTGTGTATGACTTAAAACCTCCTGTTCCCTTTCTAACTGGCTTCTCTGCAATCTCTATACTTGGTTCACTTACTGTGCCCATTTAGACAACCCCTTTGAACCCACCCTTATTGCACACTACAGTAAGTGCCAGCACAGCGTGCTTATTCCCTCCCACGTAAAGAAATTACTCTGATCATTGGACTCTTGACCGTTTGTTATTGCCATGCCATTTTGGTGCAGTGTCAGGCACTTCACATATTAAAGGTCAATCTCTTTAGTTTCAGCTGCAAGTAAGGTTATGCTGCCCTTATGATTTAGTTTCCTGCCACCAATGATATTAGTGTGCTACAGTCAGTAATTTCCCTGAAACTAAAGATGACGGTTCTGCATTTGAAGTCTTAAGCATAGACTTTTTACATTCATGATATGTAAAAAGAAGATCTTTTGATCCAAGACAGTAAGTCTCTGCAAATATTAAACAGATATTCAAAACCGTAATACTTTAAAGTGAGATTTTCTTTAAAGCAGTTAAATCCCAAGATAAAAGTATCTATTTGTGGAAAAGAAAAAAAACCAACTTTTATAACTATTATGACCACAGATTATGAGTTTTTACTAATTTTAATACAAAAATAATGCATGCTGCTTGAAACAAAATTCAAACAATATGTAAGTGTGGAGAATAAAAAGTTGAAACCCTTCTTATACCACCTGCCAAATCAGTCCCACTTTCTATGGGTAACTACTATAAAAAGATTGGTGTGTTTTCTTCCAGACTTTTCCTGTGCACATTCAAATATGTACATATGCACACACATATATACACACATACAGATATTTTCTTTTAAAAAACAGTTTTTTCTCTTTTGATTGCAAAAAATAGTATGTGGTATACATATTTTAGGGGCAGTGGGAAAATTTCATCTCTGCCCACTGAAAATGAACTGACAAAAGGCAGATTAATAGGAGAAAAAGGCATACAGAATATATTTAATGTGCATGGAGGAAAATCATGGGAGTGTCAGTATGCAATAACCCAGAGAGGTCCAGATGCTTATACACCCTTCTTTATAGGGGTCACGTGACAGGGTGGTCCAAGAATAAATGATTTTCAGGGGAAATGAATGTGCCCAAAGAACAATGGCCTGGGAGGACAATGTTCCTCTGAGCACTGGATGAGGTGATGGAAAGGTGAGGGGCAGAGCTTCACTATGAACAAAGACTGTCATATTTTGTACATAAAGTCCCCCAAGTAATCTCTCAGAACTGCCCTCAGAAGATTAAATGAAAATTCTGTCTGGGCATGGTGATGACCTCCAGTCTCTTCTCTGGTGGTTAATCTTTACGGGTTATTTGATGAGAATCTTACAGAGGGAGTCTTAAGACAATTACATTTTTTTGGAAGAAGTTTTATTAGTCAGATAAGGAAATTCCAGAGAGAGTTTCTCCTGGTGCTTTGGGAAAGAAAGAGGATCAGAGAGACTAGGAGGTGAAGAAAGGTCAGAGAGAGATCTTGATGCTGCTATTGCAGTTCAGCATGTCAAATCATCATATTTTGAGGTACCATTTCCTGAGCCCCAACATATTGTTCTGTCAATGGCTCTTTTTTACATAACATACTATCAAGGTATTAGTACTAATACTATAGTATTAGTACTATATTAGTACTAATACATGCTAATGCTAATAGTTATAACATAATTACTATGTATTAGTACTTCCATATTAGTATGTAAAGAACTTGAAAAAATGGCATCATGGTATTCTATAGTTCCAATATACTCTAATTTATTTAGCAAATTATTAGTTTAGATGTTAAAGTATTTCTTATCTTTCACTGTTACAAATAATGTTGTCATTAACATTCTCATACAAATACCTTGTATTTGTTTTTTATTGCTGTGTAATAAATTACAACAAACTCATCAGGTTAAAACAAGACAAATTTATTATCTCTCAATTTCCACGTAGCCTTGGCTAAGGAAGAATCTTCCATGCTTGTTCAGGTTAATGGTGGAGTCATTTTCCTTGAGACTGTAAGACAGAGTTCTTCAGTTTCTTACTGGCTGTTGGCCACAGATCATGCTCGGCTCCTAGCGTCCACTCTCAGGTCCTTGCTACATGGTACCCTTCATAGGCCCTCTCACACTCTGAATCTCTCTGAGGTCAGAAAGGGCTCAATCTCTTTATAGGGCATGCCTAATAAGATCAGACCCATTTGGATAATCTTTCTTCAGATTAACTCCAAAGTCAACTGATTAATAATATAATAATGGGAGCAATTAACATTATATTCACAGATCTTGCTCACATTCAAGAGAGAAAATTATAGAAGACATGTACACCAAGAGGTGGGAATCTTGGAGGATATCTTAGAATTCTAATTATCATATACCCTAAACTCTGTGTGAGTTTATCTGTAAGACGGAGTCACTGAAATAGAGTTGCTAGGCTAAAAGATATGAGTATTATAAATTTGTATTCATATCTAACTTCCAAAAGATTCCATGTCTTTATACTCTTACCAAAGCCTAATAGATTCCTCTAACCCTAATTTTATACATTAGAATGTAAGCACTACAAAAGCAGGTATATTTGTTTATTTTGCTCATAGAATTATTTCAAGTTTCCAGAACAGTTCTTAGCATATAGTGGGTACTCATTAATTATTAGCGAAATGGATAAGTAGACATTCAAGATATAACTTGATTAGAAACACAATCTTGGCAATTCACTTTGAAACTTAATGTGGCATTAGGATTCCCAGTGACTTGTCCTTCAATTTCCATCTTTATGGACATCTATATTTCATCGTTATCTTTTTCTGAAGAATTGTGGTTAAGAACTTTTTATAACAATCTTCTGCTAAATAGTAGCAATTTTATTCTCCTATAAGACACCTGTCTCTTTTTCTGCTTTAAAAGCTGCTCTTCCATTTACCCTTTAGAGAAAGACTCAAAATATCTGTCTATTTTGGGAAGTATTATTTTTGTATAACTGACCAATTATTAATAATACTTGCTTCTGTCATTGGAAAAAGGGTGGAGGTGCTTCTGAATCCTCTTTCTAGACTGTGGATAGTTTCATCTGCATCCACAGTTGTGTATTCTTACTTTGTATGATTTCATTAGTAACCAATAGCAAATAGTTTAAAAATATTAATTATTTGCAAGTATAAAGAGCCTACATACCTGATAACAGAATTTGAATAAAAAAGTTAAACAGAAATGTTTTGATTTTCAATTTAAGCAAGGCAAGGAGGCTAACACAAATATACCAAAAGTGCTTAGGATATGATGAATGATGTGGAGAACATTTTGAGTAAGGGAGAACCTAAATCAAGTGTTGGAGATAGAAACAAGGTGGCTTGGTAGAACAGCAAATGTAATCCAGGTGACTTTTCAGTGGAAGTTAGATAATTTGAGAGCAGAGAGGGAAGGTAACGCATTGCATTCCATAGAAGATTTTTGGATTCCTTGGTTAACAATTTCTAATATGAGAATTACATTTTAAATTACAAAAGTAATGCATTTTCATATTTTAATATCTGAAAATACAAAATAGAAACAGAAGAAAATTTGAAATATTCAAACTGCCTGGAGAAAAAAACACATCAAAACCTTGATTTATTTCCTTCTAGCTCTTTTTTTAATGCATCCATACATTGACTTAATTTCTTTCACAAAAATGAAATTATATTGAAAATACTAGCTGATAATCTACTTAAAAACTTAAAATATTGTTAATAACTTTTAATATCTTTCAATATTTATCTATGATATAAGTTCTCATGGCTGAAAGATATTCTATTTGAATAATGCACCTTGCTGTATACAAATAATTCCTTATTAATATTCTATTTGAATAATGCACCTTGCTGTATACAAATAATTCCTTATTTTTGAACATTCATTGTTTTTTAAGTACACATTTTTATTTTCAAAAGTATCATAAAACAAAATTTACTTTTTGTCTTTTGTTTTATACCATTTGATCCAGCAATCCCATTACTGGGCATCCACTCAAAGGAAAAAAAGACATTCTATAAAAAAGCCATCTGAACTAGAATGTTTATAGCAGCACAATTCACAATTGCAAAGATGTGGAAACAATCCAAGTGCCCATCAATACATGAGTGGATTAATAAAATGTGGTATATGTATACCATGGAGTTCTACACAACCAGTTTTATGAATTTTAACACATCCATATAC
>CAUYRT010082937.1:0-44644 GCA_963574885.1 Lepilemur ruficaudatus
CTAAAATAAACTTTTTAAAAAACTACTATTTGGGAGGCCAAAGCAGGCGGATCGCTCAATCTCAGGAGTTCGAAACCAGCCTGAGCAAGAGCGAGACCCCCGTCTCTACTAAAAATAGAAAGAAATTAATTGGCCAACTAAAAATATATAGAAAAAATTAGCCGGGCAGGGTGGCGCATGCCTGTAGTCCCAGCTACTTGGGAGGCTGAGGCGGGAGGATCGCTTGAGCCCAGGAGTTTGAGGTTGCTGTGAGCTAGGCTGACGCCATGGCACTCTCTCTAGCCTGGGCAAGACAGCGAGACTCTGTCTCAAAAAAAAAAAAAAACCCACAAAAATCTACTATGGCAGCATTTAAGCTGGGCGCGGTGGCTCACGCCTGTAATCCTAGCACTCTGGTAGGCCGAGGCGGGCGGATCGCTCAAGGTCAGGAGTTCGAAACCAGCCTGAGCAAGAGTGAGACCCCGTCTCTACTATAAATAGACAGACAGAAATTAATTGGCCAACTAAAGATATATATAGAAAAAAATTAGCTGGGCATGGTGGCGCGTGCCTGTAGTCCCAGCTACTCGGGAGGCTGAGGCAGAAAGATTGCTTGAGCCCAGGAGTTTGAGGTTGCTGTGAGCTAAGCTGACGCCACGGCACTCAGTCTAGCCCGGGCAACAGAGTGAGACTCTGTCTCAAAAAAAAAAAAAAAAAAACAGATATGTAATGAGAATTTCATTCTATTTGTAAAGAGAGACATGAATTCCTTTGCCAGTACTTCATAATGAGACACCTCTGCATTTAAAACCCCAAAAGGGAATTCTCGCCTTTCTGAGCTGTTGTAATACCTTGCAATTCAGACAGAATTTACTCTCTGCTTTCACACCAGGTCCAGGCTTGACACAGTTTTTTCCCCAGCTGGGTATCTTTATTTAAGATTATTTTCCCCAGATGTGTTCGCGTTCACTTCTCTCAGTCGAATCTTGTTTTGTTAAATTTTCTTGCTCAAATCTCTGAGCCCCCTTAAGCCTTTGTAAACTCTCAGTCTGCAGTGTCCTCATCACCACCACTCGGAGCTGTGTTGTGAGCCCCTCCGCACGTCCTCTCCTGCCAGAGCATCCGTGATGCTTTTAACGTTTGCATCCAAGGCTTTCCTGAGTCTTGTTCTCGCATCTCGCTCGCCTTTCACTAGAAAATGTTATTGGCTGGCTAGTTCTCCCCCTTTTTGGACTCTCATTTATTCTCTTACTCATTCTCCCCTGTTTATATTTTCCTTTATGAATCAAGGAAAACTTTGTTACTGTCTTGAGGGTCCTTAGCTAAATCAGGGTTCCAGTAGCAGAGCAGCTAGCAACCCTGCCCCTAGGAAAAATGAAGGGCAGCTGGACATGGGTGTTTACAGTGGGGCTTTCATAGGATACTTCTTTTACCTGGCAGACAGCCTGATGCCTCCTAGTCTGATCCATGATCAAGGAGCTGGGGATGGTCCCCCACAAGGGAAACTTGTTTATACTGGCAGATGCCCTTGTGGCTCTTGTCTGATCCATGTCCAGTTCATGCCTGCCCAACCATCGCTCTGGCACTGGGAGCCTGACCTTGTCCTCTCCCCAGTGTCCCAGAAAACCTGGCCTGGGGCAGCCCCTGGTTCTTCAGATGGAAGGTGCAAATTCAATACACCGCCACAATAGGAAACAAGTCCAAAGAGCTTTATTTACAGATCCTAGGCAGGGAGGGCGTAATGAGCCAGGAAGGCAGTCCTCCGTCCCTGGGTCCCATGAAGCAAGATGGAAGAGTCAATCAGAGAGAAGAGTGTGTGGCAGGTAGCAGTGGATATGAACAATCCATTTAAAGGAAGCAGTGCAAGGGAAGGAGCTCAACTAGGCTGGAGAGATGCCTCTGGGTTTTTATCTCTGGCCATGGATTGGGCCATTTGGGTGTGGTGTAGAACTGGAAACCGTCAGGGGTGGCTGAGCCCTGTTTCTGGTATGCAAAAGTTAAAATCGTATTCAAAATGGATGCAGAGGCAACATAAAATTATAAGAATTCACTACAATTACCCAAATAGGCTCTGTGATTCCAAGATGGCTTTTCTCTTAGTGTACTCAGTGCAGATACATAATTGCTATAGAACATATTCAAATGAGATCATTTGTTTTATAAATTACAGCCACAGGCTCGTCTGTTTTTGTGTACTTTCTCTTCTTTTCCTTAGTATCTGAGGCAATGAGATTTACACTGCTGCTTGAATTGACTCCCTGATGTTCTCATGATGTGTGACATCTGTTATTTTACAGTACTTAACTCATGTGCACTGACAGCCAGACACCTACTGGAAATAACAATTAAGGGCATAAATAACACACATCCGCGTGAGTTCTGGCACTCACCAACGTATTAACACCGTTTACCACCTTAGAGACTTACTCTTTTCGGCGTTGTGATAAGCATTTGCTTTTGAAGAGTTTAGTTTTCCTTCCTGAGGAGATTTTGGCATATATTTTATATAATTGTCTGTTTTTGTGGGTTGGGGCATGCGTGTGTGGTGTGTGCTCTTCAATAACTGAACATTCAGGGAAGGGAGGCTCTCCCCATGGTATTCTCCTCTTGCAGCACTCTGCTTTCCTACCTGAATAGTTTTTGCAGCAACATCAAACATGACTCATTGGTAATCCCTGCTGATATAGAATTCATAGGCCTGTGTGCTTGCTTCTGAAGGCAGCGATTTGCATTTCTGTAGAGGTTTGAAAGAATAGGAAAAGGTTATTAACTGTTATTATTTGCTGACCACCCACGGCACTCACCATGGGGTACAAGAGACAGGAAGGGGGAAGGTGAGCTCTTTAAAATACATGTGTAACTAGCTCAGAGATGCCTGAAGCATCTTGGTGGTACTTTAATTAGCAGCTTCCAGGGTCAGAGGACTCTAGAAAGCTTCCCAACATCTACTCTAAGCCCAGGGAAACTGTCACTTTACAGATTCAAAGGGGAAGAGGGCTGGCAGAGGACAGCTGTGAATCTCTCTGCACCCTGCGAAACAAGATGGCCAACTCTGCCTCACCCCTACTTTGTAGCGTGGGACTGGGGTGCTCCATGGGTATCATTGGCAGCTGTTGGGCATCACACAGAAGCTTTAAATGTTTATTTCCCCTCAGAAACACAGGAAGAGAAGAGCAAGGAGTGATCTGAACTCAGCGATTGAAGGGATGGTGCTTCAGTGGACGGCAAGGTAATGGCAGGACAAAACAGACCCACTGGGAGAGAATGGAGCAGGAACAGACCTGAGCGAAGAGCTAAGTGGTGGTTAAGTCAGACTGGAATCTTAAATCCACTCTTAATAGAACCAGCCATCAGAAAGACAATGAAAAGACTTTTTTTCTTTTTTATTCTTTTTTTGTTTTGCTTCAAAACAAAACCATAGCTTATAACACTAACAGTACTCTTTTTAGAACATTCTAATTTTTTTTCTGAAAACCTTTCAAATATTTCTAAATGGCAGAGCATGAGGTCACAGCGTTTTCTGTTTGTTTATTTTTGGAGGATGATAGATGAATGAGCAGGGTGAAATGGGTCATATATAAACTGTGCTTTCCAAACAATACCCACGATCCTGGCATCAGAGATGAAAGCAAAGCTTTTCATACTAAGTCACGATATGATAATACTATAACAAAACAAAACAAAATCTAGATATCTAAATGTCCAATGACAGGGAAATGGTTTAGTTGTATCTATATGGTAGAATTCTTGGACAATTGTAGAATTATGCTTTCAAGTCATTTTAATGATCTGGGGAAATGCTCACTATATAATGTTAAGTGAAAGAATCATGCTACAAAATTCTACCTGCAGTATGATTTTATTTATAAGATGTCTACACACACACACACACACACACACACACATACATTCACAATGGAACGAAACATCGAATTGTCAGTGACTTATCTTCTAATGAGGGGATTATGAATGATTTAATTTTTTTCTATATTTTGCAGTCTTTCCATAATGAATGTTTTTACTGTTAAAATCAGAAAATAAATAAATATTTTTAAATGCCTGGCCTGCTGTGAAGAGATAATTCAACTCATCGGCAGAACAAACATTCACTTATGTAATAGAAATTTGAGATTTTACAAGAGCCCATGTTACCCAAAAATCACTTCCACTGGTATCCTGCAAGTACCCAAAATTCCCATAATTAAATATTTACTCTACAACATATTTTGAGCAAACAGTATCTATCATATAATCTTGTTGTTGTTTCTTAAATGAGCATATATTTTAATATCTATTTATTAGTTATTTATATGATTGTACATGTGTTGGAAACTGACCCAAATCAATTTATTCACAATCATTAGGTTCTTTTTGATAGACAGTTGTATCCTCTAAAGGTTAGAAGTAGGTGATAGTTAAGGTCTCTTCTTCTACAACTGCCTCACCAGCGGGTATAATGAAAGCAGGTCTCACGTGGACTTTTGCTGAGAAGACAAAGCTTTATTAGCAGGCAGGCACAAACACAGTCACAATCTCTTCTCCTAGGTCAAAGTGCCTGTTCTCTGTTCCTTTAGACACTCCAATTGATCTTGTATTACAGGTTCACCAGTGGCAGCTGTGACAGTAGTCTAGCTACAGTACTCAGTAGACCTAGTAGGCGAATGATAAAATTCTCCGTTATAACTGCACGCAAGACAGAATGGAATCTTAGATGTAACATGCCACGCAGAGGGTATAGGATTGTCCTCAACTAGATTCTTTAGCCTTTGTAGGTAAATAATGATGATATCGGAGAGTCTGACAAGTGAATTTATAAGTATTAAAAGATAATAATAAAATCAGGCATAATTCTGTAAACAATTCTAGAATCCTCTTACCATAGATTCTTGTTCCCTGTTCACCAAGGGCAGGGGTGCCTACATAATATTTCCAGCCAATTCATACACCTTGAACACTAGTAACTTTACTAAGGAAAAATTATTTCTAACATTCATTATGCTAAAAAAATAAGTAAATAACTGGAAAGCTTGCAGTAGTTCTGGAGTGTGGCCTTCTGATTAGTCCTTAAGTGGTAAGTAACAATCCCTGGAGTCTAGATTGTTTTGATTAGAGAATGTCAGAGGTTCACTAATCAGCCCTACAGTATTGAGTAAAGCTCAAACACACACACTAAAGTATTTTGTAATATATACCATCTAATGATATGTATTTTTTAAAGTCTGAAAGAATAAGCAGCAAATTATTATTAGTGGTTACCTCTAAAGGAATAGAATTGGGAAGAGGGAACATTTTTCTTCACACTCTTCTGTGTTATTTGAAGAGTTTACAAAAACAAATATGACCTTTGTGATGTATATTTATACCAATAAAATGTTTTAAAGCATAGGATAAATGATAAATTTGTTTAAATTAAAAATTTACCTCTGCACACCTTCAGAAGTACGTAGCAGCATGCTGGGGGGTTGCAAAAGCACAGGATGAAAAAGGCATCTCTTTCTAGAAAGTGCATTTTGCTGGGAATTCTGGAAGGGTTAGGGCAATAAATAATCTAAATGGCAAGCAATTTAAAACAGATTCTTAAGCACTTTCCCTGAGGCCTTCTTTCTTGGAACCCTACTTCCCTGCCTCCCATCCTGCAACCCTAAGCCCCTTTTGAGATGCTCATTCACTTTTTCCTATGGTAAGAGGAATTTAGGGGAATTGTTTACAGAATTATGCCCGATTTTATTATTATCTTTTAATACTTGTAAATTCATTTGTCAGACTCTCCGATATCATCATTATTTACCTACAAAGGCTAAAGAAAAACAGAAAAGGATAAGTAACTGGTAGCAGTTGGTGGTTGGGGAGTTGAGGAAGAAATGCACGAAGGAGGGGAAGAACAGTGTCAAACTCAACTGAGAGGAGGGACCTGCACCCTGGGGGCTGCCAAGCCTTAGCCCTCTGGGGACTGGAGCTCTGAAAAGGTAAAGGGTGGGGGCACAGGGGAATGAGCCTGGAGCAAAGAGGCAGAGAGGTCAGGGAGCATTAACATCAATTAATTTTCCTTCACAATTTATCCCTTCCCAGGAAAAATGTAGACATATATTCAGCAGCACACAGGGCCATGTCAGTTATAAGACTTGCTGCCGATGATATACATCTGTCAGCTTATTTGCATCAAGCAAAAGAGCTGAAACTACAATTTGTGGCCATGATAAATGGAAATTTGGAAACATTTGCTTTATCCTGCCTTTTGCTTACTTAGGCATCATGCAGATACAAAAGACACCGCCAGAATTTGCTTAGACAACACTGAACATGGGGGGAGGAGTGAGAGGAAGGGAGAAAATCGCTATGAAATATTGCCACTTCCATCGCAATTCTGGAACCATCATTTTAAATTGTGAAATGCTTGCTGCTGCAGAGGAGAAGCAGAGCCTTTCCTGATCTGAAGGCGCTGGCAGGAGGCTTCATTTGTCAGGGAAGGAAAATGCATAATTCAAAACGAAAGTCACCTGGCCCCGATAACTTGAAACAAATGAAGCAAAACTTCATTCTTTGGTTCGACGCCAGGGAACCAACCATTCCTGCCCCTCCAGACGGGACGAGTTTTTTCCACCATTTCTTACTTCCTGTTAGATGCTCTAAGTGTCTGAAGAAGGAAGAGAGTTAGATAACATCAGCAGCCCAATTGCTTTCTGTATATTTGACTCCAGTGATCTCAGGAAAAGCAGTACTCAATATCTGTCTCACTCTCTCAATCTGTTCTTGCTCTCTCTCCCTCTGGCTCTACCAAAGGACAGACTTAATTCTGCGTCCCTGTGTCTGAATGATTAGGAACTACTCCAGAATGTCTGCTTCTCTCTCCCGACATTCCCCTCTTTCCTCTGCCTTCTCTTCCGCATCGCAATTTCTGTCCCAATCTCCTCCCCATAAATCCAAAGTTTAATTCAGGCAGCTAGCACATGATGAATCACCTATTCATCCATCTCCCATCTTTTTGAAAAAATATTTATTTACAGCCTGTTATGGATGAGATGTTTGAGAAGGGGGAAAAGGTACCCCCTGTACCCCCTTCTGCAGTCTATATTCCTAAGAGACTCTGAAAACTCTACCCCTATGGTGGCTATAAACAGTTTGCAGCTGTTATCTGTATAGATTTATAAAGAGAAAGTATTACATAAAAATTACAAATCTATTTTTACAATGCTCAGTGATCCCTGGCTGAATGCTACCCTCCTCCTTCAGCAGCTAAGTAAAATGAACCAGCAGAGCAAATAGAATCTGGTGCCCATGGCAACACGCATTACTGCTTTGAACTTGTCAATCCACCACAAGGAAATCACATTAATGGGATGTTTTTCTGCTACAAATAGCTTTTGTTTTCACATTTTAATTATGGGGCTAGATTTTTCTTGATTTCTAAATTCTTCAGAGACCTGGGCAAAAGGAAAATAAAAATTAATGCTATGTCAAAAATGTCCTTGAAATTCCAAGCAGCCTTTTCGTTGGAGGAAAGAGGAGTAGAAAGAGAGACAATGTGTTTGTCCCCATTTTCCCCATTACATGACTATGAAAAGACAAAGGCTTGGGCAGGTATTTTATCATTCAGCTTTTTAATCTTTTTCCTATAGTTTCCTCATCTGTAAAAAACAGAGATGACAACATCCGCCTCACTAGAGTGTTATGAGATTTCGTTAATGTTTGCAAAATGCTAAGCATAACTGCCAAGGATTATCAACTAACATTGCTGGGTAATGCTGGATGGGGGAGCCTCAGTTTCACCTTAGGCCCTGAGCTACTTCATTCAGTCATTATCAGCCAGAAAATGTTCATTTTATATATCTTTAATTGCTTAAGGGTGGACCATGGCTGTAGAAGTTTATGAACACATTTTATGAACAAATTAGTAAGTTCATAAAAAGGGCTAAATTAGAACTAATTTCCACTACTGAGCAAGCTGAGGAAACAGGAGATGGCACCTGGGTACCACTGTGCACATAGGGAGAAAACTGACCTCAAAACTACCTGCATGATAAGGGGAGGGCAGGGAGGACCACACTGATAGAGAGAGTTGATAAACTGAGTTGTGCGAGTCTATCTCTGCAACTCTTCCTACATCTTGTAATTCTGGTCTTTGAGAAGAATGGAAAGGATAAATCTATATACAATTGAAAAACTCACTTCCAGGCCCTGGATTTACTGACTTTGCCCTCCAGTGGGTGTTTGATTGAGGTATAGTTAGCACACTACCAAGAACGTACTGAATGTGTACTGAATGTGTACATTTTGATGAGTGGGCACCCGCACTCACCCGCAATACCGTAACCGCAATCAAGGCAATAGACATGTCCAGCACCTCCTGGAGTCTTTCCTCAGGACATTGTTGACTGAGGTAATTGGACCAGCTTCGGCCACTCCCTGAGTCAATGCTACCTGAACAGTTCCTCCCAGTAGAACCAATTTGTTGGACAAACTGGACCCATAGGATGTAGAGTGCAAGCAGAGGTAGCCATTCCTCTGCCCCTCAGCTCTTCACACTGGCTCTCACAGCTTGCTCGTCCGTGCCCCTGAAGGAAACCCTGGGCAGGTCCTGCAGATTTTCAGGTTAGTCTCAGGTAACTGAAAGTCCTCTGAGCATTGTAGGCAATAAAATATCTGGCCAAATTTAATACTAAAACATCAGTTTTTTATCCAGTTTTACTCCTCGCTTCCTCCCTCAAGCCAGAAAACCTTCAGTGGGGAAGCAGAAAACATGGCCCACCCCCTACTCTACCTGCCACGATGCTCTGGGCCCCTCAAGTAGGGGCCTGAGTGAGAGAAGGAGGAACAGAAAGGGCACAAAAGCCCTCACCACCTGCGTACAGTTGTCATCTTGCTTTGGGGTCCACTGGGCTGAGTGAATGGCCAAAGAGAACTCTGTGGAAGACTTTGGTAGACTCTTCAGAGACCATTCCTGTGACTGAAAGGATCTCGTCTCTGTAGTTTCCTGTTACTGGGGAACTCCCCCAGCAGGTGCTCTTCGACTTCCTGCTCAGCCGCCTGGTTTCCAGTGTTCTGCTCTTCTGTGGGGGTGACTTTGACTTCAGAGGCAGCCCTCTAGGATAGGGACCCTCTCAAGGCAACCCAATTCAGTTGCCTTCCACAGTGTCCATACCTAGACAGGCGCTGATGCCTCCTTGCTGCCCAAACCCTGGAAGAGGAAGCCATTCCCAGCACAGACCTGTCTCTTCCCCCGCATGCCCCTGGGGCAGCTCTAGCCACAGCCCCTCCCTTGAGACCTTTCAACATGAGTCAGATTTCAGTTCCAGTGACTGTCACACTTTAGAAGGTACACCATCAAGTTATCCTAGCAGTTTTCCTGAAGTGTGCCTTGGGTGTGGGAGGCAGGTGGGACAGGCAGGACTGGGGATAAGTGTCTCCTCTGCAAAGCAATTCTTTCCATGAGTCTTCTTCATTTCTCTTCTGTAGTCCGGAGGTGGGCATTGGAACAATGGTAGTGGAATCAGACTTCACGTTGTCTTGGCATGTCTGACCCTTTGCTTTAGAATGTGGGAGTCCTTGAGGGCTACCGTATTGCTCCCAGCCTTTGAGGCCTCTGCCTTCCTCTGAGACAACAGGAAGAGTTGTATTTAGCATCCTGTAACAAGAGGGATTTTTCTTTGGCTTGTTTGGGGCCTTTGATAATAAGATATCTAATGATGCAGAAATGTAATAAAAAATATACATGTACATTATGGGGATTGAGCCAAATACTGAAGGTTGCTGGAGGGTGTGAACAAATGTGTTTAAGTAGCTCAAAGGCCTTCTAGGAAAAAAGGAATGTAAATCCCAACCCTTTGTCTCAAGATTCAGCCACTGAAATCTGTGGACTGCACTGGTACCGACAAAAGTTAAGGGGCAGAGAAGGCCAAAAAGCCCCTAGATTTAAAAAAAGAAAAATCACCAAGAAAGAGGAAAAGAGCCAATGAGCTGAGCCCAGCACAAAGTCAGGTAATCAGCGAGGGTGATGATGTTAGGTCTTACGGAGGCTGACTCTAGCATTTCTGGTGGCAGAGCTCCAAAGACCTTTGCCCTTGGAGAATTGAGAAGCTGGCAGCTTTATTCTCTCCATGCCCATAAGCCCTACTGTTAAATAGAGCACTTGATTTACTGAAACATTATTGTTTATTAATATCTCACACAATTCAGTCTCTAGATGAGAAAGTGCATGTTAATATCCATGATCTCCAATAAATATAGCCATTAGATTTGGGACAACCCATAATCCATAATCCAGGAATTGATATTAGAGAGGAACTTTCCAGGTAATGCCACTCATTAAACCTGGTGAGTATCAGAAGGTACTGACCTTGTAACATATACGCCATGCAAAATGACACAGTAAAGACACTGTGGTTGGTTGCTTCCATCCTGCTTCCTTCCTGCCAGGAGGGTTGACTGTTCATCTGCCATCCTGGGATGTGGCTGCCTCTTGGTCCCTCTCTTCTCCAAAGTGCTATGGAGATTCTAGCTACAGCTAGGGGCATCCTAAGTAGCATTTGTAATGAGAACAGTTGATCTTCCAAAAGAATGCTCATTCTGTAGCAGGAGGTCCTTAGACACCAAAGATGTATAAGGAAGGGTTTAGAGTTTTGCATCCAAAGGTAACAGAAATATCATTGATGGGGGACAGGGTGAGGATGTCCAACAGTCAGAAGTCACTGCTACAGATTCAGGGAATCCTGCAATAAAAAGATCTATTTAACAGGGTCTGTCACCACATACTCTAAATTTATTGGGCCACAATATTTGAAATATTGTGAAAATGTCTGCAGCAGGCCAATTTAGAAAACATTTTTAGCATATTACCTTCCCAGAATAGCTGACTGCCACCTGGCTGAGAAATGGATCATAACCTCTACCCCACAGAATTGCAAGAATGAGAAGGCTGATATGAAAGGGCCTGGCACTGTGCCTGGTACATAAAAGCTGCTCAGTGAGTACAGTTTTAGATGAACCCAAATATGAATCTGAATCTACATGAGGAAATAGGACATTATAAAGGTATATTTTGAAATATATCAGGAATGCCCACAGAAGAGAGGCCCCAGGCAGCCATACACAACTTTGTACCCAAGAGCAAGGAGCAGGGGATACTAATGGGGAAAATGAGAGGGACTAAATTCCAAGCTCAGCCTCCCTCACAGCGGAGCTTATGCTAGTACCATTTTTACCCTCTGGTCTCCTCACTCTTCCCTCCTCCTGATTTGATCCTCTCTTATGGCCCACTCCAAAGGGCAAAAGCATGCACGCAGCACAAATAATGTTTAACAATAGAAATACAACAATGGAACATAGAAAGGAAAGAAAAAGTCTGTAGAACTTTATTCATTTTACACCACACTGCAGCATCTGGGCTGTACACAGCTTTAAAGCAAAGCAAGACCTCCATCTAGTGGGGAAGCTGAGGTGTCCCACGTTGGTATTTGCAAATGTTATTAAACCCTCCTCCACCCTACATATTAAATTTGGCAGCTGTTCTAAAGCTATACGCCAACTAAATCATGCTTGACAATCATATTTGTTTCTGGCTACTTAATTCATTCACTTAATCCAGTAATAGATATTAACAACATTATATTCCCTACAGCAATGCAAACAATTACAGACATTTGTAATGTGCCAGCTTCTGCTGTGTCACAAATGCTAATGCATCAGTGAAACTAAATGAAAAAAATCTGTCCCTCCGGCAGTAGGCTAAATAGAATAAGGGTGATTTTATCTTCTTTGCAAGTAATAGTGGAAAAAACTGAAGAATCTAACCATTTTGAAAAAAAAAGTTTGCACTCCTGGGCAATTCAGTGTTTAATCTGTCTGATTAAAACAAATGCTATATCTTAAAACTACAATCCAACCAATATATATCCAAGTGATTTTTATAAGAAATAATAGCAGCACTAAAGACTGCAAAGTTACTCTTTATGTTGTAGTTTATTATGGAAAATACTTCCACATACATGAAAAAGAGCAACTGATCACCTGGTCACTGTCAACAAGTAAAATTAAGTGTCCGAGAGTTTAGTCTACAGCTTCCCGTCGCTACTCATAGGAGCTTGGAAAAGAAAAAAGACTGTCTGGCAAAAACGTGACTAGGTACCATCAATATAAGAGCTTTCCAGCCCAATTAGTAGTATGCTTCTGTTTGAAATGAAATTGAATTTAATGTTTCTGCACTTTCATTATGCAGAAAAACTACATAAACTGTTACAAGTCAACTTATAATTAAAAGCTTTGGGCAGTCAATAGACAAATGATAATTATTTTCAACAACGTGGTGCTCAGGATTCAGTGAAAAAGTAGTCATAAGAAAGAGTGTAAGTCAGAGAATGAAATAAAAAGAAAGCTTCAAGCAAATTGCAATCAGCAGGATTTAGAGAGTAAGAAGACAGAACGTAATAGAGGATAAATTCATAAGCTTTTATGATGTTCTGTTCCTTGAAGATAGCAAGACAAGAGGATGTCTGCAGAAATGATAATGAAAGGAGGGTTCGGAGGGGCTGGGCCTAATGACATTTATGGAGGTAATAGAGGTGGTCAGGAACAGGAGAAGAGATGAGCTTTGTAGTTAATTGGGTACTGCTCAAAGTGAATGCAAGTTGAAAAAGAGATCACAAAAGTTTAGTGACAGTTATCAACAGAGATGGAGCAGTGCTTATTGCTGGTGAGGATAATGTCAAAAGTGAGAAGTGAACCAGACATGGTGACTCACACCTGTAATCCCAGCACTTTGGGAGGCCAAGGTAAGACGAATGCTTGAGGCCAGGAGTTCAAGACCAGCCTGGGCAGCATAGCAAGACCCTGTCTCTAAAAAAAAAAAAAAAAATTAGCCAGACATGGTGGCCTGTAGTCCCAGCTACTAGAGAGGCTGAGACAGGAGGATCGCTTGAGTCCAGGAGTTTGAGGTTGCAGTGAGCTGTGATCGCACTGTTGCACTCCAGCCAGGGTGACAGTGACAGAGTATGAGGCTACCTCTAAAAAAAAAAAAAAAAAAAAAGTGCATGAACTTCAAATAGTAGAAATCCTCCTCCAGAAAAAGGACTGCCATCTCTCCAAGAAATACACAAGAATCCTGCGACTAATATGGTAGTAACATAGGGTAGGTCTGGCTCTCAGTCCGCTTCTGTCATTGTCATTACAAATCCTCTTTCCATTGCCTGATTTTGCCATCAAGCGCTGATCTTCTGCCCTCTGTGAGACACTGTATTAGTTTCCTATTGCAGCTGTAATGAAGTACCAAAAACTTGGTGGTCTATAAACAGCACATTTTATTACATTACAATTCTGGACATCGGAAATCCAAAACGGGCCTTACTGGTCTAAAATTAAGGTGTTGGCAGGCCTATGTTCCTTTCTAGAGGCCACAGGAGAGAATCCACTTTCTTGCTTTTTCCAGCTTTGAGAGGCTGCCTGCATTCCTTAGTTAGTGGCCCCTTCCTCCCTCTTCAAAGCCAGCAAGGGCAGGTTCAGTCTTTCTCATGATGATGCCATCTCTCGGATTCTGACTCCTTTTTCTCTCTCTTTCCCATTTAAAGATTCTCATGATGATATTGGGAATAATCCAGGATAATCTCCTCATTTTGAAGTCAGCTGATTAATAAGCTTAATTCCATCTGCAACCTTAATTTCCCCTTGCCAGGTAACCAAACACTTCACAGGTTCTGGGGATTAGGACGTGGGCATCTCTGGGGAAGGATAATTCACCTACTACAGTCTATATGATAGAAGCTCCACATGGCAATCCTCTTCTGGTGCTTTCCAATCTCCTTTTTCATCAGGGAACACAGTGAAAATAAAAATATTTTTATAGCATGCTGGGGCAACTGGATAATCCTATTAGGCCATGACACATATTTCGGAAGTCTTGCAGGATTGGTCACGGGGGCTCCCCCTACTGCTGTTAAAGCTAAAGCACTTGTCCATGGAGCCCTCCAGGACAGCTGAGTGGGATGGGAAGCTCTGCCACTCATTAGTCAGCCACCCTGCTTTCTCCCAGTCTCCTGTCTTCACCAGGGCAGCACACTTCCATCTTCCTATGTAAGCATTAGCTTCTCTTGTGTTCCTGTCTTCTTCCTTCCTTCTCTGAGGCAACTCAATGTATTAATAACTCCTGGTTGCTCCTAACACTTGGTGAAGGGTCCACTTGAGTGGCAAATGCTAGAATTCAACTCAGATCGGCATAAGCAAAAAGAAGACCTTTTTCTTGTCTCACATAACTAAGAGTTCAAAGGAAGGTTGGCTTCAGGTATAGCCAGATCCAGAGCTAAATGGCTCTGAAATCATCTCTGAACCTTTCTCAGGTCCCATGGTAGTCCTTGGCAATATTATTTTTACATCAGTCTTTTCTTTTAGCAGCAGCTGAAATACACAAATTATCTAAATATAAATTCACAGACATTTCTTTTGATCTCTTATATGATCAATTTTTAAATATTCTAGAAGTGCTGGAAAGGAGAGAATTATTTTGTTTCCAATTACTGATAGAGTAAATTTTCAATACACCATTTATTATGGCTTGAGTGTGAAATTTAAATTACATGTGTAAGTCACTGTGTCAATATACCTCAAAGGAGTTAGGACAGGAAGAATTTATTCTTTTAAAGGTGCTTAAAAGATAAACTCACATGTCCCCATTCAGAAAAGGGTGTCTATATAAAAATAGTTAGCACTTGATTTTAACTTTTTCACTCAATAAAAAATGTTTTAAAGTTCTCCTCTGATCTTATAACTGAGAGGCTGTGTCCTAGTTTTCTAAGTATCTAAAAATCTACCAGTATTGATATATAAACTGATTCTGTCTCCCTCTGACCATAATTCCTTATAAGATAGTATCTCTGACAGTTTGGACGATGGCATTTGAACAGAAGTTATTTTCTCACACTAAAATGTCTGAAAGAAAAATAATGATAGAAAAGTTATAGCAAAAAAGATGTTATCATTTGGGATTGAAAAAAACATTTGCTGAATGACTAAATCAGTATCCCAATATCTTTATGAACAGATGTCACTTATTTGATAGAATCAAGACATCTCAAGTCAGATTAGCCTATTTTATCATGTAAATAAAGGATTTTGTAATGTTTCAGATAATTGAATTATGAGACATACACATCTTATAATGCATCTAATTCACTCATTCACTAAATAGTTATTGAGATTCTACTCTGTGCCAGTCACAGATCTGGGCACATGAGATATAACAGTGAACAACACAAAGATTCCAGCTTACAGCTTGCATTCTACCAGGAGGAAACAGATAATAACATAATTCATAAGAAAATAAGATGATAAGTGATGTGTAAAAAAGAAAAACAGACTGAAGTAGAGAGATGGGGACTGTGAAGGAGGAGGTATTAAGGTATTAATACAGTGTGGTATGAAGTAGGGTGGTCAGGAAGTCCCACTGGAAAGGTGACATGTAACCAAGAGTGGAAGAAGTTGGAGGGGGTGGCCATGTCATAGAGGAATGGTCCAAACAGAAGGAACAGCTCCTGCAAAGACCCTAAAGAAGAAGCACACCTGGCACATTCCCGGAAGAGTAAGGACCCTGTCTGGCAGGAATGGAGTAAACAAGGGGAATAGGATAGAAGATAAAACTAGTAAGGTAAGAAGGAGGGTGGGCTGATTACATAGGACCATTTATAGACCATTGTAAATGGTTTAGCTTTTACTGTGAATAAAATGGGAGTAAATAGAAGGTTTTAGGCAGGGAAATAAGCTCTGATTTACCTTTAAAAAGAATAATTCTGTTGCTAGCTTGATAACAGACCATAAGGGATTAAAAAATGGAAATTTACTTTTACCTAATAATCCACATGAAAGATGATGATGGTATTAGTATTGGAGGTGATAAGAAGCTGTGAGATGCTGGAAATATTTTAAAGGTATAAGCAATGGGATTGGCTATGGGGAGCAAGTACAAGAGCCTGACGGAAATCAAGAATCGCTTCAAGGTTTTAACCTGAGCAGGACGGATTTGCAATCAGCCGAGATGGAGCAGGTTTGAGTTGGACTATGAATAAATCCATATTGGACATGTTGAGTTAAGGTGTACTTTAGACAGTTGAATATATTAACCTGGAGTTTTTAATATATGAATCTTGGCTGAAGATAGAAATTTGGAAGTGGTAGGCATATTGATGATATTAAAACTATGAGATGAAAAGAGGTCACCATGGGACTAGGAGAAAACAGAAGTGATAAAGGAAGCAGGGAAGGAAAGGCAGGGGGGAGGAGAACATAAGAGAAGAGGAGAAGAGAGAAAAGGAAGAGAGAAGAAAGGCCTGGAGGGAAGAGCGGACAGGAAGGACAAGGAATGAGCAGATGCAAAGGAGAGGAAGAGGAACAAAAAAAACTGAGAAGGAGCAACCAGTAGGGGACAAGAAAAACCAAGAGTTCAGCATTCTGGGAGCTAAGTGAAGAAAGAATATCAAGGAGGAAAGTGTTGAACTGTGCGTAAGAGGAGGTCTGAGATTAATGTATTTGTGATCTGACATGGATTTCACAACGTGCAGCTCATTGATAACCCTGACAAGAGACGTTTTGGTGGGAATGAAAACTCTTAGGAAAAATTTTACTGCAAAAGAGAGAAAAGAAATGCAACTGCTATTGGTTGGAGAAGTGGGGTCAAAAGAAGAATTTGTTTTAATGTGGCAGAAATAGCAACATGCTTGTTTGCTAGTGGGAATTATTGAATGGAAAGCAAAAATAAATAAATAAATAAATAACATAGGAGAAAGGAAGACTCTTTGGAGCAATGTCTCTGAATGCCCTGAGCAATGTGATCCAGTGTACAGAGGGGAGGTCAGGTGTAGGTGGGAAGATGATAAGGCTGCGGATGGTAATGGATTCTCAGTCCGGCAGAGGAAATAAAGCCACTGCTACAGGAGGACGGCCAGGAGACTTGGGAAATTCTTTTCAGATCACTGTAATTTGTGAGCCCCAGCTATGAGTATGGACACAACTATCTTTGCACTGTTTTTTTCCATCTACATGAAGTTTCTAATTTTCCCAATACTGGCTTTTTATATTCACAATTTTTATATCATTTTCCAGGTGGCAGGCAAACACAGAAGTTAATGAGCAGTCTGGGAATAAGTGAAGGAGGACTTTTAGGGTCTTGCCCTCTAAAATGCGTGCATATTATGTCTCTTAGGTATTTTTTCTTTCAGGTCAATGTCCAGATTTAATCTGGAACTTCCTAACATTCCTAACAAAGAAAGGCAAGGTAATACTACACATCCTTTGTGCCTTTAAAGTCATGACTTTCTCTTCAAATCAGTCTTCTAGTGAATTTTCTCTAGTGCCCATAGTAGCTCTATAGGGAACATTAATTAATGTTCATGGCAAGCTTTTAGAGTAAAGTATTTAGAAGTTTGCCTTTTCTGCAAAAGTTTGTTCTTTAATTAGATGTTTAAAGGTATGTCTAGTCCAAAGTTTCTAAAGAGCATTACACAGAACTCTTATTTAATTGGTCCAGAGAGATGCTCCTTGAAAAAAAGGTTTCTTGATGTTAGATTTTAGAAATACCTCAAACTATATCTGCTTTTTTGAGACATCCAGTGAAAATTAACATATTAAAGACTCTGAGAAAGCTTCAGATAATAAGGAAACTTTTGCAACCCAGTGTTTTGCAACCCAATAAAATTCTTATTTTCACTTAGCATAAACGTAACACACTTTGGAAAGGCTGTCTTACAGCTATTCCTTTTGCAAAATACAAAATATAGTATTTATCTATAATAAAATTATTAGAAATATTTTATTTATTTTGATAATATTATTCTAATCATTCTAATGTTTAAGAAAATGGGTGTGGAATATGTTTTACTCTAGTATGTTCTATTCCCTTTACCTATTATATTCTTGCATAGAAAACATACATTCCATTGGTGCAGCCCTTTTTACTTTTACACAATCACTATGATGTATGAATTGAGATGTGTGTATTGAGTGTTGCAAAGTTCGAAATCATCTGTCTCCTGAAGAATTTCCTGTGACCTACAAAGTACCTCCTCGAGTTAGACACTGCTAACATTTACCATTGTCCAGCTCGATTCTGCCTCCTAGTCACATAGATTATACTTCCATATTCCTTCTTCGATGGCATCATGAGACTACACCTGGCCAATGGGATGAAGTATATATATCACTTTTGGGCCAAAGCATTGGACAGCATGACACTGTTAGCTCTTTCCCTGACGACCAAAAAAGCCTTACATAGATAGAGACATCGGTGAGTCAGCAATGACGGCTCATCATTTGGAAGACAGCTGCTCTAGAAAAACACATGGACTCAGAGAAAATTTCATGTGAATAAAAAATAAACTTTTTTTTCTTTTTTAGAGATGGGGTCTGTGTTGCTCAGGCTGGTCTCCAACTCCTGGGTTCAAGCAGTGCTCCTATCTCAGCCTCCCAGGTAACTGAATAAGCATGGGCAAGAACTTTTACAGTGTTAAGTCACTAAGATTTTGGGGTTGTTATTGTAGCATCAACTAGTCTATGCTAACTAACAGACTACCTACCCAGAGAGGGGAACAGAGATGAATGGATCATAACACTCCCTGAAAAGCAAAAAAACAAAAAAAGCTTTTCTCCATATCTTATGTCCCAGATCTATGTGGGCCTATATTCCTGATTATGTGTCAGGGAATAAGAATCAGTATTAAGTAAATGATAAAAATAAATAGAACCAAATAATATTCATTAATAATATTAATTAGCATATACCATTCTCTTCCATGTCTAATTATGAAATGTGTAATGTAAGACCTATCCTAGAAGAATCATTTAGAAAATGCTAGGGTAAAATTCATTTAAAACAAGAAAATATTGTAACACTTTTCAATAATTACCTACATATTAATACAGTTAGTTGTAACTAAAAGCAAATTGTGAAATGTCAGCAGAGAATTTTATTTTAATGACTTTTCCCTGACATATGTAATGAATCATGTAATGCTTCTTCAAGTGATTATTATGTGAAATTATATTCAAATAATAGGAAATTAAGTTTAAAAATTGAATAGCTGAAAGTGTTTGCAATACTGATTGAAACTGCTAATTTAGTGAGTGATAATCGCATAATGTGTCATCATAACTCAAAAAGACTCTACCATGAGGCAACCTTGGGACCTCAGCAGCAGAAGTTTGTGGGGGAAGGGTAAAAACAGGAGTTTGCAGGGCCAAGGCGAAGGGAAATAATCCAGGTGTAGATTTGACTCCCTACAGGCCAGTAGTTTAAAAATCAAAGTCAGTATTCAAATAAATGAGGGAAATTTAGGTTTGACTGTGGCAGGATGAGGCAGAGTGGAAAGGAGTGGGCGGCAAAAGATTCTGCCAGGTGAATGAGCCACAACAGCAGCCAACGCCAGCCAAACACGAACAGCCTTGACCTGGATTAAAGAGACTCACACCTCTAATGTGGTGAACACCATTTAGCAAATAATTTCCCTCTTAAAATGCCTAAAGTAATCTTTACCCAAAGATAAAAATAACTTTATTTACAAACCACTCAAAGATATTTTGGTATGTAAATGCTGAGGAAGTAGCAAGGCTCACTTACTATCTGAATAATAGACAGCTAAGGCATGCAATGCGATTTCGTGCTTCAGAAAAATCATAAATTATTACATCACAGACTTTGGAATCTGCCCCAAATAGTTGAAACCAAAAATGTCAAATCTACTAATGCCAAGATTCTATAATATTTAAGATGAGTTTGATTCCTAACTGAAACAAAAACTCAGCCATCATTCGGGGGTACAAAGAGAAGAGCCCCCTACCTTTCAGTCACATTCCTTAGACAGTACCACAATACCAGTGTCTGTCATCAGATTTTCCAGTGGTTGTCATTAAAATTTAAAATATTAATAATATGCTTAAATCACTAGTCTTTATCACCTGGGACAGAATCAATTGATTACCTACCATGAAAAATGGTAGAATTCACTAATCTTTCCTTCTATCTCACCTGTCCCTTTTAGTCCTCCTTCCATTTCCCAATATGTTAGGTACATTTTACATAATTATCTGATAAATTATATCTTTTGTGCTTTGTTTGTAGATTGAGTGGAAAACACTTGTAACATGATAATGCAAACAACTTTGTTGTAAATTGAGCAATTAGATCCATGAAAGAAACAAAATTTTTGTTTTCCAAAAGTCAATGTCTAATGTATACTCTCAATTTCCTTCTAGTTTTATTTATTCCTTCATTTGGCTGTATACTCAGCTGGCATTGCCTCTTGTTTCTCATGTTGTACCTTTTCTTGTACATTGTAATGTAGCATAAAAACCAGTTATTATTTTTTCATAAGAGATATGTAGGCGGTAATCTTTGAGATCGTCTATTTTCAAATGCCTTTATTTGGTCTCATCCTCTATTTTCCCTCTCAAATCTTTGAAGGTATCACTCCATTTGACTTCAGCATCTGGTATTATTTCTCAGAAATCTGTTAAACTAATTATTGCTACTTTGTAGGGAAAACTTTTGGCTCTACGTCCCCACCAAATACTGCTTGCTGCTCTGTGACTATTTCCAGCAAAGCTCTATATGTTGCTCTTCTAAATTTGGTGTTTTCCATTCCTCTCCTTTCATTCTCACCCTCTCTCTACCCCTTCCTCTCACCCTTTTGTAATGGTTTATTTTTTGGTGAATGCTTTGTGTTCTCTTACAACACAAAACCATTTTGTTGGCACTTACCAGAAACTTTATTATAAAAACTTACAATAAAGTTTTATTAATAAAAACAAGATCAGTAATTTTTGACTCAGGCATATATGCAAAGTAAAAAAAAATCAGTTAATTCTAGGAAAACCTTGTGATTATTCACTTATATTAGTATTTTGATCTGTTTGTATTCACCCCATTATTTTGCAAAGCCAAAGGACATTTCACCAAAAATAAGTATAGGGTTGTGTGTGTGTGTGTGTGTGTGTGTGTTTATTCCATGCCTCACTAATTAGAAATACTTCAATTCACTATTCAACTGTCAGAACCTATTTGACATTGCTATCTGCTAATACTGGTCCAATTAGTAAAAGGATTAGACTTTTGTGTTGCTATAAAGGAATACCTGAAGCTGGGTAATTTATAATGAAAACAGGTTTATTTAGCTAATGGTTCTGCAGCATGTACAAGAAGCACGGAGCTGGATTCTGCTCCATTTCTGGTGAGGGCCTCAAGCTGCTTCCACTCATAGCAGAAAGTGAAGGAGAGCTGCCATGTTCAAAGATCACACGCCAAGAGAGGAAGCAAGCAGGGGAAGGTGGCAGGCTCTCTTTAACAACCAGCTCTGTGGGAAGTAATAGAGCAAGAACTCATTCGCCTGTGAGGGATCTGCCGTCAGGACCCTAACACCTCCCATTGGGCCCCACCTCCAATATTAGGTATCAAATTTCAACATGAGGTTTGCAGGGGACAAGCATCCAAACCATAGCAGACTGTAAGAGTGATTTGCCCTTTATCTTAATAGTCATAGCCTGATTCTTCTGTCCTCAAATACTGTCTTGTTTTTAAAATACACTTTTGTAACAATAATAACTAGCTTTTATTTTCTTGGGAGAATAAAAGTTTTCATTTACATAAATTATCCTCTCATAACTGCTTAATGATGGCTATTGTAGGTGTCAAATAGTCCTGAAGAAACAGTGTTATTCAAGTAGCTAGAGCAGTCATCAGAAGAAGAAAAGCATATTGATGAAATACAGGCTAGACTAAGGGAAGTCATAATGGGCTCTGATGGCATAATCTTTTTCAATCATAGTGCATTCAAATACATATTTTTTGATAATGGCAACACAAACATCAGCATAATATATGCTATCATACTTGCTTTGATATGTGTTCATGCATATGTTCCAAAGATTTATTAAATATATTTTACTCAGTTTTATTTAGGCCAGTATTTACTAAGCTTTTACCATTTAGATATGGTTAAGAGTACTTAGTAAAAATGTTTCCATGGTCCAATAAGTTTGACTAACAATACTTGGCATCTCTACCAAAGATTCACAATATAGATTACTATATTGAGAGCTCCAAGAAGCCCATTGTCTTGGTCTGCTTAGACTCCTATAACAAAATACCACAGACTGGGTGGCTTATAAAAAACAAATTTATTTCTCACTGTTCTAGAGTCTGAGAAGTCCGAGATCAGGGGATTAGCATATTCACTGTCTAGTGACAGGACTCCTCATCATAGATCTTCTCATTCTAACCATGTTAGGGGAACAAAGAATGGTCTTCCCTGGGCCTCTTTAATAAGGGTACTAATCCCATTCATGAGAGCTGTGCCCTGTGACCTAATCACAACTCAAAGGCCTCACCTCCTAATACCAACACCTTGGCAGTGAAAATGTCAACATATGAATTGGTGGGGGAACATAAACATTCAGAACATAGCACCCACCTATAATGAAACATATTTAAGAAAGTTTAAATCCTAATCCATCTTTCAGAAATTTAGTTGAACATATTTTTTTTCATAGCATGCTTATTCCTGTAGAACATCATTCTAAAGAATAAGCTGTTGGTACATGGATGGAACCGTAACTTAAACTCTATTAAAATGTTCATGTTAAAAATTCTATCCAGAAATGTTTTTACTATAAGTTCTTACTCAAACAATTTCTTTAAGAGCACTTAATTTTGCTACCATTCTGTTTGAAACCTGCTCCAATCTGGCATATACTTACCACTTGATAGAAATTGGTCTTGTCAAGGTCACTTTTGACATCTGTGTTGCTAAAAGAGAACAATGGTCTGTTCTCAGTCATCATCTTGCTGGACTTAGTGGTAGCATTTTACAAGGTTAATCACTTTCTACTTCTTGATATACTTATTTTACTTTCTTCCAAGACACAAAACTCCTAACTCACTGACTGCTTCTTCTCAGTTACCTTTGTAGGTTGCTCATTTTTCCTTGTATTTTTTAATTTTAGAGTATCCGGGGGCTCAGTTCCTTGCTTCTTTTTATATCTATATACATTCCCCTGGTGATTTTATCTAGCCTCAAAGTTTTAAATATCATCTATATTTTGACAATTCCAAAATGTACATTTCCAACTCAGCTCTGTCTCCCAAACTTCAGACACATCTCCACCCATCTAACTCATCATTTCAAATCCTGTAGGTCCAAACCAAACTTCTGATTTTCCCTCTTAAATGTCTTCTTACTGCAGCCTTCTTCATCTTAGTTAAAAGCAACTCTATCTTTCCAGTTACTTAGAACATGAAGCATAGAATCATACTTTTCTCCTCTTTCATGTCTACATTTAATCCATAAACAAATCCTAGCCACTTTACTTGCAGAATACATACCACTTCCCACCTCTTCCACTACTACCCTGGCGTCATGCACAGGCTGCAACCATTTCTCATCCTAGAATATTGAAATAGCTTCCAAACTGGTCTCCCTGTTACACCATTGTCCCTCTATTGTCTATTATCAACAGTGATCCTTTGTAAATGTTTAAAAGATCAAGTTATCTACTCAAAGTTAGCCATCGCATCACATTGCAAAGCCAAATCCTTCACAAAGATTGGCAAGGCCCTCCATGATTTGTAGGGCTGCTCCAAACACCTCTTACCTTTATGAACTCACCTCTCACTACTCTGGTTTGCTTACTGGCCTCCAGCTATACTGGATTCTTTGTTGTTCCCAGAAATTCTCACAAATGCTTTTACCTTCCATACAAATAACTCCCTTCAAGTCTCTACGCAAACTGTGAGGCTTACACTGACAAGCCTGTTGAAAATTGCAACACATTCTTAACCTAGCTGCACTCCCAATTCTCCTTCCCTGTGCTACACATTTTTTTCCCATACTTTAATCAAGTTATATAGTAATTTATTCATATAATTTGTGTTTATTTCCTTCCACAAGAATGTAATAATCCTCATCACCCTGCTCAACCCTGATGGTGTATTATAATGAATTACCACAAATAGAACTGCACAGTAAATTATATAGGTAGCTCCACCTTAGGGCAAGGTCTGGGGAGAGCTGGGGAGGGAGTTGAGTAGAAATTGATAAAAGAGGAAGAATATGAATTTTGTAAGACGAAGGCCTGCATGGTAGAGAACATATGTACTGTACGTCTGCTATCTCCCATTGACTGGTCATAGCCGATGTAAATGTAAACTACATGTAAATTCATATTAATTCATCTATTCTGATACTATCATTACATGGAAGGAAATCCCCAAGTGGGTTAAGACAAGAACCTATGCCTGATTTATTGATGCAACATTCTATCATAAATCTGATAATATTAGAATTTTAAATTATCTTTCAATCCCTGAATTACATTTCTTTTTGTCAGTGTTGGTTGTTGGAGCTTCTTTTTCCTGCTGTTAGTTTTCCTTAAATGTCCGATATTCCTTGGACATCTGTACATGTTTATAAAGACTACATCAAATTGCACATCTATAGCTGAAAAAGAGGTTTCCTCAGCGATTCTATGTCTGCATTAGATCTGCTTTTTGAATAGGAGATTTGATTCTGGGTAGGTTGTCAGAGCTTTTTAACCAGAGGTGCCTGCAGGTTGACTATGTGCCCAGCATGCAGAAGGTATTGTTTTCCACTGTGCCTAAGAGGCTTTACTCTGAGAAAGGAGTACAGTCATTTTTCATCAGCACTCTCTTTACCCCCAAGTGAAAATTCACTTGGTCTCTACTCTGCCTTCGTATCACACCCTAAAACTCTCACGGGGAAGCCTCCCTCAAAATAATCCCTTTCTTTCAAGAGCAGTTCCTAGTCCCTAGCCTGAGGTAAAAGCTATTATACTTCTGACAACTCTTTACCTGGAGTAAAGACAAAGACAGAGGTTTCCAAAGCAGTCCTTCAATTAATTAACGTAACTGAACTCTGATCTGTTCCTCACCACCCTCACCCAATTCTGATACTTAAAGCTTCTGCAGGACACACTGCGGTTTTTCTGATTTCTCTTCTAATCCAAACTCTTCTGCTTTATACATTCCTGAAATTGTCTCAAAACTTCTGGCTGCTGTTTTCCAACACTTTTATGCCTTCATTTTTATATTTTGTCATTTCATTGAGATCAAGAGGGAGAAAAACAACCATGACTGACTATACTCAACCTGTCATCTGGAACTGAAGATGCTAGTATTAACATAAAAAATATAAAAAACTTTAGAGACCTACTGTGCATACCAATCTTCTCTTGTTTGGCAATGATCTCATTTTCCTCTAGTGTGTTCAACAAAAATCCATTTTCAAAAAATTTAACTACCCCAGGAATGTACAAATTCTTAATTGACCTTGGGTGATCTGAATTCTCAAGAAACTAATCTCATCACATGCCTACTACACATTGATTGCATCCAATTCAAGACATAGTCAACCCAGGAATATTCAAGAGTTAGAGAACTTAGTTCAAGTTAGAAGTCATAATATGAAAATTACTAGTTTATCCAGAAGGAAAAAAAAAAAAAACCACTTTGATAGACTTCATAGGTGGTCACTTGGGTAGGAAGTAAAGATTAACTTATTTTATTGGTCATTTCTTCAATTACAGAAGTTTCCCATTTTCTTTGTACAGTCAATCTGTACAAACCACAAAGAAGAAAAAATTTAACTTATTGGGGAATCTTTCATATTACTAGTCTAATTTCTAGTTGCTTATATCAAACTCCTCACACACACAACCCTATAGATTACCTATATAGTTTGTATCTTAAGTTTGAATGATTCAGAGTCAATTTTTCCTTGCAAAAATTATGCCCGATAGCCAAAATGAAGGTTAGAAAAGAGGATCAAAATAAATGTTCAGAATGAGGAAAACAAGATTACCAGGCCCTGGGAAAAAAGGAGACACATGCTAACAAAAAAAGTGCATCCTTAACCTTCATTTGAAAATGAAACCCTTTTTTTCTTTGGTTTCATTTGTTAACATGCTCTAGATAATCCTCAGCCCAAAATTCAAGATATGGCTATTTCATTATTACCAAACAAAACTAGTAGGTATAACTTTGAGGAAATAAGTAGGGTACAAAAATATAATAAATTCATTTTCTTAACGGTTTTCAAATTAAAGATGAGTAACAAAAACAGCTTTATGCAAAGTCTCTGCTTTTTCCCAACCTGGCCTAAAAAGGGAAAGAACTGGTGCCATGAACAACTTACTCCTAGCAAGCAAATACAATAAAATCATAATTAACAAAATCTTCAAGCTACCAAAATTTGTGAGAGGAGGAGGATGATATGAAAGCAACAGAAATTACCAAATGGCACTCAAACAAGATCCTATCAGAGTTTTCAGGTTAGTCGAAAGTAACTCTAGGAATATGGCCTTTGATCAGCATAGCCCCATTGCTTATATATCTTCCATGCCTCCAGAGCTGCTTAATGTTTAATAATAAAATAACAACAAAGAATATCAGGTTGTAAATATTTATATTCCTCTCACATACAATGTTGTATGAGATATTTACTAGTTTTAATATGTATCCATAGGATTAATACTCATACGGAGTATAATGTGGAAAGGTGCAGAACTAAAGAAAATTAAGTCTATCTGAAAACAAAAGCACACATTTCTTAGGATTGAAAAATATTGCACATAATAAGGTTGCACAGAAATTACTGGCTGGTTTTACAAACAGAATGAGGTATTAGTCAATCCCTAGGTAAAGACTACAAAGAGGAACTACACACACACACACACACACACACACACACAAAAACCCATAGTAAAACCTAGAATGACAACAACTAAGAAAGAAATGTGAAAGATGTATAAGTAGCTATGATTTCAACACTACAAAATTATTTTTAGCCAGGAACCAAACACGTAACAATCTCTTGGCAACATTTCTAAGTTTTCAACTTTTTTCCAGCACAAAAGACTATAAGCAATAAAATCACTTTTCACCCCAATTTTACTGTAGAAAAGTATGGTTCTGTGTTAAATATCAAACCATCCCTTTCTAAAGCTTTCAGTGGCAATTAACCAAGATACTGTTCTCCTTTACTGAGTAACTCAATTACAGTTTCATGTACATTTAAGCAACCCAAGTCACAGCTGCTACAGAGCATGCAATTTTACATTAGTAAAGGTTTCACTGCAAAAATCATTCAAGTTCACACAATTTAAGTCTACAATAACTTTTTAAAGTTTAATATTTAAATATATATCAGGCAAACGCAATCTGTTCTTGGTAATAAAACTGGCCACATTAGTGAGCTCAAGGGCACATAGAGAAAAAGGACTAGGCAGAATTACACATCTTTTTTTAATGAATCTTTCCTAATCAGGGAAATTAATTTAGCATTTTACCTACTAGTTCAATGTTGCTGAATTTGTCAAAAACAACTTAAATATATTTAATAGCTATGTCAAGTTGTTTAAAGTGAAATCATGCACATGTCAAAATAGTTTCACAGAAAATTGTTTTGCATCAAAGATACAGAGGAACAGTCAACCAGTTGGGTTTAGTAAGAACAGAGAAAAAAACTACTGTCCTGAACAGTCAGTGTATGTAGTAACCATATTTCCTCTTCGTTGAGTGACAGTCCTGCAGTGCTTGCTAGATCCATGGAATCTATTTTCAGTCTGTACTGTGTGCCGATTGGTAGTGTCAAAGCCACTGAAAGAAAACATTTTCTCCATATCTTCAAACATGTCATCAAACAGTCCACCTCCAAAAGAAAACTCCTGGAAATGATGCCTTTGTCTACTGGAACCATCCTGGCGTGTCTGGAAATGACTGTCAAAATGCTTCTTGGACCGACTGTTTTGGTTTTCACCAAAAAAGCCAAAGTCTTTAAATAAGTCATCAAAATTGAAGTTAAATGACTGCTCAAAAGGACTTCCATTACCTCTTTGGCCTTTACCATTAGTAAAAGCACTATGTCCAAGTGTATCATACTCTTTTCGCCTATTAGCATCTGAGAGTGTTTCATATGCTGAAAGAGACAAAAATACTTTAGTAACCGAAGGTAAAATATTCAAAATTACATATATTCAAATCTCTTCAAATAACTGAATTCAACTAATATTTTAGGGAAGAATTTCCAATCACGGTAAATCAAAACATTACAAATATAAGCATTAAGTTAAAAATGCAAAGTTGTAAAACAAAGCATAGACTTTTTGTCTGATTCACTGCTGTATTATCAGCAGTTAACACAATGTCACCTCTAGTAAATACCCAATAAATATTTATTCAATGAATGCTACCATTACTAAAATAAACATGTAGGCAATAATTATGAGTTCTTTAATCTTCATATTATGTGTGTGAAACCATTACTTGTATTAAAGAATAGTCAAATATAACCAATTGATAAGAATTAAGATTTTTTCTACTTCCTTACTAGTCAAAGTAAATGTTTAATTCTAATTCCCTACTCAGTTACCTCTACCCACCAATAATTTCTGAATGCTCAGGAGGTGCAATCTGTTTTTGAACTAGTCTTAAGTCAGAACTTGCTTCAAATTTTTCTTTAAAGACAAATATGGCTTTGAAACATACATCAAGTGAAAAAGAAAATAAGGCATTTTAGAGTCTATTTTTTTACATACAATGTATACAGTAAAATACTGTGTTTCATAAAGTAGTTGATAAGAATTAGAGGTAGCTAAAATTCCTTTTGTCACAGAAGCAACACTGATTTTATAAATAATAACAGAGTGAAATAATAGATTTTCAGCGTTTTTAGATCTCTATACTATCTACTATCCTTCGTACATTCATTGAGGAATGAATCAAAATATGTCAGGAGAAAATCTCAGAGAATCTCTCTACTTATACGTACTCCCCACCCATCTTTGCAAAACCTTCAAATACATACACACTTTTTGTCTATCATTCTCCTTATCAGTTAATACCCATGGGACCTCAGAGATAGTCATTTATTTACCTTCTGCAATCTCTCTGAATTTTGCTTCAGCATCAGGGCTCTTATTTTTGTCAGGGTGGTACTTCATGGCCAACTTGTGAAACGCCTTCTTGATTTGGCGCTCTGATGCTGATTTTGGCACACCTAAGATATCATAATAGCTTTTTGAGGCCAGAATTAATTCTGTTATCATTAAAATGCAGATCGCAAAGATGAAAACTGACTGGGGAGTAGCCATTTCTAATATCCTAAAAAAGAAAAGAAAAAAATTGTATTTATGAGCTAATCTAAGACTTTTTTCTTTTAAAGGAAACCCAATGAACCTTTAGGATACAAGGTAAACCTAATGCAATATCAAAATGTTAAGCAAACGGCTTATCTTATACCTGTTCACATATTATTTCATTTATACAAGTTTTATAACTCCCAAATTGGCTTAACCTTGTTCAGAGCAAATATTAATAGAATTCAACCAAATTGAGAAAAATCTTTTTCGGCTTTGCCTTTCCATTAATACCCCGGCCGTACACAGAGAAGACAAACTTTTCAGTAACTGATCTTTATAATATTGAAGACACATCATAAGCAAGCATTGTTAAAAAAAAAAGGCAGGAGGGAGACTCAAATAATATTTTAAAGGATCCCAATCTTCATTTCAAGAATTCATATTCTGAGGGGTTAATAAAGTATTTAATTTCCCAGGAAAAAAAAAATGAGGGCATTACCAAGGTAAATAGTTCAGTATGTCTAATTAGTATTAATCTTCTCTCCCTAGAAAAGCACCAATTCAGCTGTCATTTCAGCAAGGTGAGCCAAGGACTGCAAATAGAGAACTTAATATCACAATACTGACAATAAAACGTATTTTTCAAAAACATAAGATCTCAAATGTTTAACAAAGAACCATGGATAAATACGTTGTTTAAAACTCATCATTAATAGAATTTAAGATTTCTGCTAAGGCCGCCAGAAAAGTGAACTTTGATAGTCCGTACTCTAGATAAGTTAGATTCTTACTTTCAAACTTCTCAGTAGTTAAAATATTTCTCTTACTTTTAAACCATTGAACAAGTTTTCCCTTAGAATTCCTGACAATATATGTTTAACGACTCAAGAGTCAAAACGAAGCGATCCTGTTTTTTGAATACTGTACACAGGAGTCCTTAAAAACCTACAATGACACAACAAGTCTGACGAAAGACCCCGTGGTTTGTGGAAACTGCCTGCCTTCCCCTCCTGTGGCCTTTTCGGAGCGTAATTAGCAGGTGGATTACTTCTTCCCGGAGAGTTACTCATAGTCACGGGTACCAAAGATCAAGTACAACCTCCTGGTTTAAAGACAAACGGAGCGTATCCTGCGGGCGCCGCCCGGACTGCAGGTTGCCCCCTAGGCAAAGGGCGACTCTGAAACCGACAGCGGCACCTTGCTGGTTTAATGAGCGTCATTCCACGGTTTCAAGTGGAACACCCGACCCTTTCTTAGCAAACCAACTTCGGTATCACACTGACTTCTCATTCCCAAGGCAAACCCGCCGGTCAGCAGGCTGGGCCTCACTCCCCAGCGCCGGTGACCGGCTGGGTGGGACCGTCCAACCTTCACCCGGAGGCGACAGGCACACGCCCTGCCCGTCCAGGCCCCGCCGTCGGGGCTCGTCGCGGCCGGGCGGGCGTCCAGTCCTAGGAGGAGCTGTCCGATGCCCGAGAAAGCCCGCGGCACCACCCGAAGCACAAAACGCACTATTCTGTGGCTCGGCTGCCTCCTTCCCTCTATTCGCTTGAAGAACATGCAGCTCGAAGCCACTGTGGCGGACACCTACGCCGAGGAGGCCAACAAAGACAGGCCTGGGCTCCCGGGACGCTTCAAACTCCCCTCCCCACGACCCCGGCCTCGCCCCTCACCCGCACCCTCAGGCTCCCGGGGCTTCTCCACAGAGCAGAGGCGCCGGCGATGCTGACGACCGGCCCGGATCGACTGCTCGGGCTCGGCCCCTCACCCCGGCTTCCCGGAGCTGGCGCGCGCCCCACTGCCGCTTGCACACAGACCTCGCGCTCCAGCAGCCGCCGCCCCGTCCCTCAGCCCGCTCCCCTCTGGCGGACGGCCTCTTCAGGAGCCGCCACCTCAGGAGAAGACCTACACGAAACGTTTCCTCATTGGTTCTCGCCTGCCCACATGACCCTTGCGCCCTACGCGCACGTGGAAAACTGTTGTGGCCGCTCAGCCCGTGCGTCACTTCCGGCCCCAACCCTCGAAAAGGCGGGGCTGGAGCCGGTGGAGGCGGAACTGAGTGGGGGGTTAAGGCCGCTTCCCTCCTCCTGCCCCTCCCCGCCCAGATTCCGGCGCAGGCGCGGTGGATCGGGCCGCCGGGGACTTGGGCTTCGCGTCAGCGAGGAGGGCTGGTGTGTGTCCCTCTCTGGTCCTTGTCTCCCGGGTCTTCACCCGAGCAATGCCCCGCTACTGTGCAGCGATTTGCTGTAAGAACCGCCGGGGACGAAACAATAAAGACCGGAAGCTGAGTTTTTACCCGTAAGTTGCCCCAGTAGCAGAAGCGCCAGCCTGGCCTTTGGGCCGCGGTCCTGTGGCCTTTGGGCCTGTGTATCTCCTTCCTGTCTGCTCTAAAAATTAGTCCTCAGCACTCCAGACGTGGTTGGTGGCTGCACGGGAGAAGGGCGTGAGGCTTGAGTTCAGTTAACCTAGCAATGCCCTTCGTGAGCGAGGACGCCGGGCTGGTGGCGCGGCATAGGGCCTGTGTGGTGTTAAAAAGAAGTTAAAACAGTTAAGTTTGCGCGGTGCCCTGCTTTTCAGAGCCTTTCCCCCCGCCCCTCCTGATCTCATGTCACTGAAACATTAACCACCTTTTAAGGTACATCAAACCTGTGAAGTGGGAAGGTGCACTCAAAGTTAATTTACACTCCCTATGCGTTAGGTTGCCTAAGTATAATATAAATCCCACCTTTCTCCTGAGGAAACTGAGGCCCAGAAAGATTAGGTAACCAAACTTGGAAGTTTTGTGTCAGAGCCAGAATTATGAACTGTGCTCTCCTCAGGGCTGTATATACTCTTCATTGGTACAGAGAACGGGGTAGGTAAGTGTTATTTTGAATGACTAGAGCCACAAAATATTTCCATGAAGCTATTGAAGTACTGATTTTTATCCAGAAGAACAGGAAAGCAGGATTGTATCATAATTAAGAATCCAGGCTCCAAAGCCAGGCTCTTAGTAGATTCAGATCCTGGTTGCACTGCTTTATAGCTGCGTGACCTGTAAATTATTTAAGCTCTTGGTGCCTCAGATTTCTCGTCTGTAAAGTGGAGATAGTAGGTAGTACTTAATTCACACTTAACGTGTAAAGAGGTAAAACAGCACTTGCAAGTAGTACATGCTTAATATATGTAAAAAGCCTGTGACAATCAACATATTTAAAATATTCTACTTTTTTGTATTTAAAAACAATGCTTTTAGGTCTAACCTGTATGTCTTTTCCTTTCTTCAGATTTTCTCCAATTATTTGGTGAAGCTCATTTTAATTTAGACCGGAAGCTGTCATTCACCAATGATAAACTAATGAGTATCTTAAGTAATGGAAAAAACCTGATAACACCAAGTAATTCACACCACCTGGCATTCTTTCCAGGATTGTCACCTCTGAAGCCCTTCTTCAAAATGCAAAGAGAGATTTTGGGAGAAAAAAATCTAATCCACCTTTAGTTGACAGGGAGATGTTACTATATTAATGGTTCTAGCTCTGAGGTTTCTAGCAAAAGATTATGTTGAACTTGATATAGCCCCATGTTTCCCAGATTTATCTGGCCTTTGATACTGGCGGGGGAGGCATAAGCCCAGATTAAAAATTTTTGAAATTTTTGTGGACCTCACAGTTAATGTTTTTAAGAAGGAAAAAAATAGTGATAAGTGAGTTATAAAGAATTTTTTTCAAAGTGGAATTTAGTGAAAGTAGAATTTTTTATTTTTATGAGGTTTTAAAATTCTATGTATAATTTACAAAATAAAAATTGATTTAGTTTTAAAAATTCCCCAATAGCACCAAACTTGAAGAATTAAATTTACTCATATTAAAGCTATAGCAAGCTATAGTATAAATTTTTATGCATTTGGAAACTCAGTTAATGTGTACATATAATGTCCAGTTTATACTGTGATTAACTTATGCTTTATTGAGAATTACATAAGACAGTAAAACAAAATTATCAGTCAAACACTTTAAAACAATATAAAGATAATAAGTTATTCAGGAAACATAGTCTAGATTTCTTAGAGATTTACCTGTTGAGGAAATCCGGTTACCAAGGATAGTCACAAAGTATATTTTACTACTGATTTGATAACTTAGCATATAGGTGTAATGGAAATAATTTGCAAACAGCATACTTACACATGAATTTACATAAACATTGTAAGAGGCATATTCTCATTTTAGATGTAACAAAAAATATGCTCTTATCTATGGCTAGCAGAATTCAAGTCCTCTAAAAATAATGATTTTTGCCTTTAATGCCTTTTCTGGTTATGCCTGACATACTTAAAACCTACGTTATTGATAGGTGTAAGGTTAAAATATTTTCAAAACGTATTAATACTGTTTCTATGGTGAGACCTTCCAAAGATAGTTCATCTGATTTTTCCATGTAAGGATGTCAGGATTAAAAATTACTTCCAACAAAGTACCCAAACTCACCATAGCATCTTATAAAGTTATCAAAACTTAGAAAAATCATGCATAAAGTAAGTGGTTAGGGGGAAGGACTATACAACAGCTACATTTTATATAGAAACCTTACATTTTTACTATTTTTTAAAAACAGGAAATTGTTATTGTAGTATATGTCTTGGACTGCATTCTTGAAAAATTATCAAATGAAATATAAACCACTGTCAACTAGTGTTTAATACACATTAACTCAAACCTATTTAGTAGCAAAAATTTTCTGTCAGATTCTGCCATTAGTCCAGTTTTGCCTATAAAACACATTGCGATATGTTAGCACCAACTCTAAATCCAGGTTCTTGTCAGTACAGGAACAAAATGAGAACTGTCTTGCCTTTATCTTTTATATTTGATTTGTTTCATATAAAATATCTGAGTCCCTCCTTTTTGATATGTTTAATTCTTATATCAGAGTTTCTTTTTTAGAACTTGAATTTTGGAGTTCTCAGTCAATTGGTTATAGAAATCTAATAATATTAGACTAAATTACATATGAGTAGAATGATGCTGATGCCAGTGAAGAGAATAGAATATTAGTTGTATAAGAATGTTCATTTTACTCAGCTAAATCATTTGTTTGAAATCTCCTTATTTTAAAAATATTAATGTAAGTAAGAGCCTAAAGCTCAATACCTTGAATTATAGATAACAAACCATTTGACTTATATTAGTGTGAAATACCTTGGATAGGAATTTGTAATTTACAAAAAGTTCTGTCCTTGTTCTAGGCAAACTATACAACAAAGTAAAAATTGAACATAATTTGTAGAAAATAGGAATAGATTTTTATCCTTTGTAAGAGCATATATATTTTACTTAAAAGCGCTATGAATATATTCAGCTCTTCTCAGACAAAAGCTTTGGCTACATATCTTAGTTCTTTCACTGCAGAGATGATGGTAGGTGTTATGAAGATCCTCTTATTTGGTAGGGATGGATACATTGCTCTTAAAGCACTTAATGCATAGGTTACCTAGATATGTAGGCCAGAAATATGGCAAAACTATAAAAATATAGCAAAATTTTTCCTGTTTTTTCTTTCCCTTTTTTTTAATTTCAGATTTCCTCTACATGACAAGGAAAGACTTGAAAAGTGGTTAAAGAATATGAAACGAGATTCATGGGTTCCCAGTAAATACCAGTTCCTGTGTAGTGACCATTTTACTCCTGACTCTCTTGACATCAGATGGGGTATTCGATATTTAAAACAAACTGCAGTTCCAACAATATTTTCTTTGCCTGAAGACAATCAGGTATTGGGGGTAGGGGAGACGGGTAATGCTGAGCAGGGTGGCAGGTGATCAAGTGAAGAGAGTGAAAGGGAAAGGTACCTTGGGAAAACATATATATGAGAAAAAGGAACACTAATTTGTGCTTTTACTAAAGGTGTGATAACTTTTTAAAAATTTAAATGGTCATGAAGCACAGCTCAAGAGAAGCAAAAGATACATACATTATTATTATTGACATAACTTAGTAAGTTTTTTACTGGTCTTTTGAATGATCTGAAATGTTCGTCATATATCAGATGGGTTTAATGCTTTTTTAAAAACACTTTAAGGTACATTTGTTATAGACTTAGAACATTTTTTAAATTGAATAAATTTTCTTTGCCAGTATACTCTCCAAGTTGTAGTCAGCACTAACTAATGAGAATGCCTGTAAAGGCTATCTTTTTCAGAATTTGAAAATATTATTTTCTAGGGAAAAGATCCTTCAAAAAAAAAACCTCAGAAGAAAAAACTGGAAAATGAGAAAGAAGTATGCCTAAAAGCCAAGTCAGAAGATTCATTTGCATTAAATGAGGCAAATAAAATTGTAGTTAACACAGATATGCCCCGTTCACGTGCAGAATTACTTGATTCATCTGCTTTGTTGAAGCCACAAGCTCCAAAAATAGGAAGTGTACAAAATAACCTGTTAACTCTTAATATAGTTAAACAAGATACGGGAAAACCAGAATCTACCTTGGAAACATCAGTTAACCAAGATACAGGTGTAGGTGGTTTTCACACATCTTTTGAGAATCTAAATTCTACAACTATTACTTTGACAACTTCAAATTCAGAAGGTGTTCATCAGTCTTTAGAAACCCAGGAAGTGTTTGAAATAACTACCAATCATCTTGCTAATCCAAGCTTAACCAATAATTCTGTGGAAATTAAGTCAGCACAGGAAAAGCCATTCTTATTCAGCACAATTAATCAAACAGTGGAAGAATTAAACACAAATAAAGAATCTATTATTGCCATTTTTGTACCTGCAGAAAATTCTAAACCTGTAGTTAATTCTTTTATATCTGCCCAAAAAGAAACCATGGAAATGGAGGACACAGACATTGAAGACTCTTTATATAAGGATGTAGACTATGGGACGGAAGTTTTACAAATTGAACATTCTTACTGCAGACAAGATGTAAATAAGGAACATCTTTGGCAGAAAGTCTCTAAGCTACATTCAAAGATAACTCTTCTTGAACTACAAGAACAGCAAACTCTAGGAAGATTGAAGTCTTTGGAAGCTCTTGTGAGGCAGCTAAAGCAGGAAAACTGGCTATCTGAAGAAAATGTCAAGATTATTGAAAATCATTTTACAACATATGAAGTCACTATGATATAAAGATGTTTTAAAGCTGTGACTGTTAAATAAGCTTTTTCCAGCCAAACCAAATTATATGTAAAGTGAACTTTTTACTGTATACATATTGCATCTTAACCTATGAGAGTTGTCTAATGTTATGAACTGCATCCTGTTCTTGTAATGCTCATTTTTTAGAAAAGCCAGATAATTGTTGGACTGAAGAGAAAAAGTTTTATCACGTGATAATTTTCCAAATTAAAGTTAAAATGTGAAAAAATGGTAGTCATACCATGAGAGAACAAAGATACGGTCAAAAGAGCCTGGAATAGAAGTCAGGTTCAGGAATCAGTCCTGGTTTTACCACTGGCATATGACCTGGGCAAGTTACTTACCAAGATTGAGCCTCAGTCCCTAATCTGTGAAATAAGAGAATTTACTAGATATCTAATAGTCTGTTTCTTTATAGTTCCCTTTCTATTAAGATACTTTTATTAGAACCTGTTTTCTATAAGATAATATATACATACGTAATACTGGAAGTTGGCTAGAATTTGATAATATTAATTATTGGGTAATCCTCAATATTTATTGAATTCTGTGTTTGACCTTTTGGCTATAGTTATATATCTGTAATATAAAGTAAAATACACCTTTGTTCTAGTTAAACTAAAATAAGCAGTCACCCGTTAGCCCAGTTCTTAGGAGGGATACTTCAAACTTGAAAAAGGATGTATTTCAGTACCTTATATGTGGCTAATCATAATACATAGTCATTGCAGTTTCTTAACATCCTGTATTTACAGTTACATTTATAGACCAAAAATTTTAATGAGGTTAATTTTAAATATATGTAAGTGTATTTTCGAAATCATAGTTTATTTCTTAATAGGTGTAGCTTTTGAAGTATGTGCTTTTGTCATTTTTAAATTCCAGAATAATTGAGGAATACTATTACTCCAGAACTGTGAGAAAATAAGTTTCTGTTGTTTAAGCTACCCAGTCTGTTATTTTATAATGGCAGTCTGTGCTGACTAAAACATCCCTATAATCCAAAGCAGTGAAATATCATAAAATGGTTAACATCTACATGTATCATGTAAGTGTCAAAACAATTTATACACTTGTATATTTTATTAAAATTTATAGGCAAGAAATTATAAATGGTGATGACCCTAGAGAGACAAAGGTTATCTCTTAGGAAAAGAAGTCATAGTGATAAAAATTATGATTATATCTACAGGAATTTAAGAAAAATGTAAAAGTGAAGACGTTGTGGTTACAACACAAATTTGAAAAATATATTTTCTTAAAATTGGCAGTCAATATCATTAAATACATTACTGGCTATGGCAGTGAGCAAAGTCTTATCGGTCTGATGCTTAGTTTTATCATTTGTGAAATAGAAAATACTACTATCTATCTTAAAGTATGATTTTGAGAATTCTGTAAGGTAACTAACATCTTTCTGGCCCTGGAAAATAGGAGGTGCTCAATAAATGTTAGTTGACTCTGAATAGCAAATATTTCATAATAAACCAATTGTTTTGTAAATGCATGATGATTATTTTTGGCCATATTTCACATAGTTTCTTCAGTTTAGTAAAATTAATTGATACTATGTGAAAGTATACTGATACATATTGATACTATATGAAAGGCTTACTGTAAAAAATTAGAGATGTCTATTAGATCACTGTAGAGAAAAATACTTAAAATTTTTGCATAAATTATGTGCAAATAATTGGTAAAGTCAATACAGTGTCATTTTTAAGTATCCCCATGTTGCATTTTGCTAACAGTTTAAAGTAAATAATACAGATTAGCCCTAAGTCACAAGAAAGTAATGATGTATGTGTTTCTGGTTTTAACAGTGTACATCATAATTTTTGTTTATAGATTCCTCAGGAATAATTTAAATTAGCTGTATTTCTTTAAACTTAATAAATTATAAGTATACAGGTTGAGTGTCTTTTATCCAAAAATCCAAAATACTCCAAAATCCAAAATTTTGAGTACCAGCATGATACACAAGGGAAATGATCTTTGGAGCATTTCAGATTTTGGATTTTTGCACTTGGGATTCCCAGCCATTAAGTGTGATACAAATATTCCAAAATCTGAAAAACAACTTTATTCACCTCTATCCTTATCATCATAATCATTCTGTAAAACTTTCAACAACATTGCTCTTTTATCTGTTGTCCTCGCTTCCCTGAACTTCATTCCTGAACTCTCCTATTTTTACCTTTTCTGTTCCTACATCAGAAAAACAAGCTGGAGAAATCACACAGTTAGACAGACTTGATTATAAATTCATGACCACAAACCTCAAATGGGCCTAGCACTATTACTGTATTTCTCTAGTAAGTTCATAATTTCACTCAAATTCTTCCTCACACTCCTCCCTTCCTCTCCAGCCCTTCCCTTCTACTTGCCCAAGCTGAGGATCTCATCACGTGCATCATTGAGAAAATCAAAATAATCATAAACACCCCTTGTTATGGACTGAATTATGTCTCCCCCAAATTTATACATTGAAGCCCTGACCCCAACTATTTGGAGGTGGAGGCCTTTAAAGAAGTGTAGCTAAGGTTAAATGAGGTAATAAAGTTGGGTCTCTGATATGAAAAGATTGTCTTTATAAGAGATACCAGGGAGATGCCCTCTTCACCATGTGAGGACACAGCAAGAAGGTAGCCATCTACAAGCCAGGAAGAGAGCTCCCACCAGAACCCGAACATGCTGGCACCCTGATCTCAGACCTCTGGCCTCCAGAACGGTGAGAAAATAAGTTTCTGTTATTTAAGCTACCCAGTCTATGGCATTTTGTAATGGCAGCCTGTGCTAAAATATCGCTATAATTGAAAACAATAATATACTATAGTTACAGTGATCTGCATTGCATCAAAATGAATACCAAAACAATATGCAAAAAGGTAAGTTGCTAAAGGTTTTAATAGTATACTACTTAAAATCCTAAAATGCAAAATAATATATGTTGCTTATATATGTGTATACATACATTCCTGTGTAGTTTAAAAGCACGGTGACTTCATGATTACCTCTGGGGAGGCAAGAAGGAATATGGTGGAGAGATTTTATGTTTTGTTTATTAAAAAAGAAAAGGGAGTTGAATATGGCTAAAATGTTAATATCTACACTAAATGATAGGTACTTTATAAAATGTTCCAAAGCTAAAAACAAAGAACTACATATTTTAGTTAAAATGACAGAATGATGTGTTAGCCTCTTTATGAAATCAACGTCATCTGTGCTTACACTTCATTCTAATGGTTTGTTATGATTGTAGTTTTCTGTTTTAAGACCATTTGAGAGGAAGAGGTGGGTTGAGGGTGATTACAGTGAAAGAGTTGATGATTCAAAATCAATAAACTTATATTTGAAGTTAGTCACCATGACAGAATAATGCTCCCTTACCAAAGATTTCCACAACCTGATCTCCAGAACCTGTGGATGTTACCTTATATGGCAAAAGGTACTCTGCAGATGTAATTAAGGTTACAGACCTTGAGATGGGAAGATTATCCTAGATTATGTGGGTGTGCCCCATCTAATCACATCAGTCCTTAAAAGTAGAGAATCTTTCCAGATGGAGTTAGAGAGATGCCATGTGAGGACTCAACCCACCTTGCTGACTTTGAAGAGGAAGGAGGGGGGCCACAAGCCAAGGAGCGCAGCATCCTCTAAAAGCTGGAAACAGCTCTCACTTTATAGCTAAGAAGATGATGACCTCAGTCTTACAACCACAAGGAGCTGAATTTTGCCAACGTTCTGAATAAGCAAGAAGCATTCTCCCCTAGAGCCTCTAGGAAGGAACACAGTTTTCCAATACCTTGATTTTAGGCTACTGAGACCCTTACCCAACTTCTATAGAACAATAAGATAAGCTTGTAGTAATTGTTAAGGGCAGCAATATGAAAATAATACAAGTATTTAATCTGTTTGAGATTCAGCTTTTATTCCTCTCAAGTTTTTTTTCCCCAACACATTGAAAGAGTACATTCTACAGTAGCCTGTTGCTTAGTTCACTGAGTGCTCAGCTTTCTCACTGAAATACAATTAATGCTTTATTCAGAGATTGCATATTTCATATCATATATATAAGTGTGTTTTGCAAACTAAAGGCAATAGAAGTGTCAACTATTAACATTATTATTTGATTTCTCTTTGTAATGGCCTTAGACTAAAAACCAGAAATTATTTTTAGATTTCTGGATTCATTCATGAAGGCCTAATGTATGCAGAATACAAGATTTATTGCTGCCCTCATCAGAATAAAAAAAAAAATGTAGCCATTTGTAAGTTTGCTTCTGTGGAAACCGTAATCATGATCCATGCAAGGGAATTAGCTGTTGAAATTCAATTCTTGTCATCTGAGGTAAAATAAGCCACAGATTTGTTCTTAAAACCCTGCATCCTAAAATTGAAAGATTTCCTAGGATATGGAGTAAGAAAGTCTTTAGAAATTTGTAGACTTCCTAAAAATTACAGTGAATATTCCTCGAAATCTGTATGGAAGAAAGTAAGCATAGATGAGAAAGATGAGAGGGAGAAGAATGGATGACTGGGTAGATAGATGTATAGATACAGGGAATTTACACTTCACTCTGACAACCACTTTCCTAGGCAGTAGTCAGAGCTCAAGGCTGTGAAGGAGAAATCAGGTGAGGATTCTTATACAGTCCTTCAACCTCCAAGAGTATAACAAGAAATCCTCTCTGTGAACCGAAATTCTGGATTCCTCACCTCCATCTCAGTAAATAAGAGATCTTCATTACTGAAGGACCCTCATCAGATACAGGATGTCAAGAACCAAGTCAATCTTTGAGTGGGCTCATCACCAACTCCACATTTTTGGCAATGAAAAAGGTAATACTATGGAATGTTTTCCCCTTATGTAGATTGTGTTGCCACCAGCAGATGAATTCATTCTCATTACTGCCATGGCACATGATTGAAGCAACTAATAGTGCTGGAGAGGATTTGGGTTAGGGCTCTTTTGGTTCCAAGGAACAGAAATTCAAGCCACCTCAAGAAGGGCATAGGGAAGAGCAGAGTTGAAAGGTTCCAACAGGTGTCTCTCAGGAATCCAAAGGCAGGAGTTGCAGTACAGTTGTGCCCCACAGAGGCTTCCTCATAGCAACTGCACCCTGAATGACATCTGTTTCATTCTCTCCCCCAGCCAAACCCTATAATCTTCAGTTTACAAACAGAACCCTAGGTTTTCTCTACATTATGAACATTCAGCTTTGAGTCCCACTATTATTAGGTCATTAAATATGAAATGTCTGATTTTGAATCAAAACTGTAGTTTATTATATCTCAAACAAGAAGCAGTACAATTAAATTATACACCTAAACTATCCACACAGTTTTGCCATGTTAACAGTAGCTTGTTTATGCCAGCAGCAAAGAAGCCTGGAGAGCGAGTGGCAATGAAATTGCAAAAGGCATTTTCCACAGCTTATTGAGAATTGAATATTTTTCCTTACAAGAAGTGGTTCAAAGCCTAGAAGAAGTGGTAGTCAGTTGGTGCAAGGTCTGGTTGAATATGGTGGATGACAGAGTTTCCAAGTCCAGCCTCTGTAGTTTGTGCAGTGTTGCTTTTGCAACATGTGGTTGAACATTGTCTTGCAAGAGGATTGACCTGTCACTATTGACCAATCTTGGCTGCTTCATCACATGCATCCTCATTATTTCATCCAATTGGTTGCAGTACACATCCACTGTAATGGATTGACCAGGTTTCATGGAGCTGTAGTGGATAATACCACCACTGGACCACCAAAAAGACACCATTAGCTTTTTTTGATGAATATTCAGTTTTGGACTGTGTTTCAGCACTTCGTCTTTATCCAACCATTGTGTTCCATGCTTGTAATTGTCAAAAAGAATCCGGTTTCCATCACACAACAATACGGTGTATTAAAAGAAATGGTTTACCTTTATGTTGTGACAGCAAAGAAAGGCAAGCTTTGAGAGGATGTCTCTTCTGACACCCATTTAATTCATGTGGAATCCATCTATCCAGCTTCTATACCTTGCTGATTTGTTTCAAATGGTCCAATGTTAATGGATTAGTAATGTCAAACCTTGCTGTAATTCAAGCGTAGGTTGAGGCGGATTTACTTCCACTAGAGATTTCAGCTCATCATTATCTGCCTTGGTCTCAGGTTACCCACGTGGCTCATTTCCAAGGTTAAAATCACCAGAATGGAATTAAACCATTGATGATATGTGTTCATTAGTCACATCCTTCCCAAACACTTCATTAATATTTTGAGCTGTCTGCGCTGCATTGGTTCCATGACAGAACTCATACTTGAAAATAACACGAATTTTTAACTTATCCATGGTTTCACAAAAATTGCTTTACAAAAGAATGTGAAAGATAACCAGAAGCCAAAACATGCATTTGAAAGACTGAGGATGTACCTTCACAATAAAAATAAAATAAGTGTTGTCAAACTTAAATGTCAGAGAGATCAACTGTCAAACTTGACACTTAAGGAAATCAGACATTTCAAACTTAATAACCTTAATACAGTCATTCAGTTTTTCAGTTCCAAATTCCCAAGAAAGGAATCCAATTGATCCAGCTTATATTTTTAAGTCAGTGGGACTCCATTAAACCTATGAATTGGTGTCCTTTGAGTCAAGTCTCATAAGATGCAATTGCATCTGGTAAATAGGGTAGGGAAGGGTCATATGGTACAGAACAGAGCCCATATAACTTAGTAAAGCTTTGAGAAGGAGCAATTTCCCTTTGAAAAAGAAACTATAATTGGGCAGGTAACTGACTTCTTTAGTATTATGCAGCAGTAAAATGTGAACTACCCGAGAATGACATTTTGTGTATCATTCTTCCCTTTGCAAGCAAGTTCTTGTAGCTTCATGCCTTTCTTTGAGCTTGTAACAGCCCACTAAACCGCTCCCCTATTTCCAGAGAACATGAAGAACTGGGCAGTACTGGACAGGGTAACATACAATCTTATAAGAATGAGAGTGGGTTTAAAGCTAATGTGAACTAAAACTAGATAGTTTTAATTTAGAGCTATTCTCATTTCAAAATAAAAACATGAGGATATTAATATGAAACTATACATATTTAATATTTTAATAATAGAAACTCTAAAATAGTAATCTCACCTCATTCACAATCTATTTCAGAGAAACTTTAAGGACAAAGAACAATCCATCACTAGTTTGTTACCAACATATCAGTAGTTCTAAGGTTCCAAGGTTCAGGTTTTTAATAGTGTCTCTGTGGCATATATACAAATATGCACTGTCTAATTAAATATGATAACTCTTTGTTCTGCCTCACTTGAGAATTTATTCACTAATTCTCTCTCTTCATAAATCCTGTACTGTCTAGATAATGGAAAAGAAACATTTCCTTTTCCTACTAGAAAGAAGTCTGAAAAGTCTATTCCTTTTCAGACTCCCATTCTGCTTTTGACTCCCTCTATCTCCCTGCACCCTTACACCAAAGGCCTCCAGGCCACTCTGGATCCTAGAGCCTTTGGCAGTGATGCTGACTCTATCTCATGTATCTGTGTTACTACTTTTATTAAATAGTGTTAGCTTTTCTATCCACAACTGTGTATATCTGTGTTTTTTCCCTCTTCAAGCATTGCGATATGGCATTACATTTTTTTCAGCATTGTATACATTTCAGAAGGGCTTGATTGCATACATTCAGGTAATGGGAACATGATGAGTATTTCACTGTAGAAACTGCAACTGACAAATTCTAAAATATATGAAAGGTATTTTCAATGTTCTTACAGATGGCTTTTAAACTGGCTACTTACATTTTTATCTTGAATAATTTAACATAAATGAGCAAATATCTTGGGTGAAGTCTTAGCATGTTATTACCTTTACTTTTTAATAAAATATATTACCTAAAAGGATTAAAATAATAAAATTACTTTTTATCCCCAATAACTATACAGAGAAGCTATATCAAAAAACACATATTTAGATATTTCTGTATATCTGAAAAAGATTGCATTATTTAATATTTTGGAGAAAGTATATGATAAAAAATTAGAAAAAAATTACCTAAAACTATCTACAAGTGTCCCATAAAAGGGTGGGAAATTTTTATTAACAAAGTGGATTTTTCACTCATGCCTGTAATCCTAGCACTCAGGGAGGCCGAGGCGGGCGGATTGCTCAAGGTCAGGAGTTTGAAACCAGCCTGAGCAAGAGCAAGACCCCATCTCTACTAAAAATAGAAAGAAATTAATTGGCCAACCAAATACATATAGAAAAAATTAGCCGGGCATGGTGGCACATGCCTGTAGTCCCAGCTACTCAGGAGGCTGGGGCAGGATTGCTTGAGCCCAGGAGTTTGAGGTTGCTGTGAGCTAGGCTGATGACACGGCACTCTAGCCCGGGCAATAGAATGAGACTCTGTCTCAAAAACAAACAAAAAAAAA
>CAUYRT010082938.1:0-53667 GCA_963574885.1 Lepilemur ruficaudatus
TCACACTCCTGGGCTCAAGCGATCCTCTTGCCTCAGCCTCCTGAGTAGCTGGGACTACAGGCATATGCCACCATGCCCAGCTAATTTTTTCTGTGTATTTTTAGTTGTCCAGCCAATTTCTTTCTATTTTTTTAGTAGAGACGGGGTCTCACTCTTGCTTAGGCTGGTCTCGAACTCCTGAGCTCAAACAATCCTCCCGCCTCGGCCTCCCAGAGTGCTAGGATTACAGGCGTGAACCACAATGCCCAGCCTAACTCCTGTTTCTAATCTTTGTGACGGTAAGGATTTTCATCTCTTCCTACTATAGAATCCTGATCCCCTAGACAGGAGACTAGGGCATAGAATCTGCTCATTAATTATTTTCAGAATGTTGAATAAATATTTGACTGTAATCATGAGAGATATACATCTGTCCAGAAAGTATCCGGCTACATAAAATGAAAAATAGAGACATTTATTGAAGCAGATACAAGGAACATTGTGCATAGTACAATGACTACTCAGTCCCCTTCAAATTAGGCACCCTGGGACCTCACACAGTTCTCTGAGCATCTCTTCCACTGTTCAAAACACTCTGAAAAATCCTGTGTTGGAATCACCATCAGCTGCCTCCTAGTATTTTCCTCAGTCTCATCAATGATCTGAAATCTCTTCTCTTTCCAAGGTGATTTTAGTTTTGGGAAAAGCCATAAGTCACAGGGTGCCAAATCTGGGCTGTAGGGGGGCTGAGTCACCTGGGTGATTTGATGTTTCTCCAAAAGGCTCTGCGTGAGACGAGATGTGTAGGCAGGCACATTGTCATGATGAAGCTGCCAATCACCAATTGTCCATAGCTGTGGCCATTGTCCTTGCATTGCACCTCTCAACCCATGAGGAACATTGAGGTAGTACTCCTCATTAATTGTTTGGCCTGGAGGAGCATACTCATGATGGACAACATCTTCCCAATCAAAAAACAGTAACATGGTCTTGATCTTGCTGCAAGATCAAGATTTTGTTGCCCCTTCTTCGGGCATGGAAAACCAGGCAATTTCCATTGGGACAACTGAGCCTTCATTTCCAGATCATAGCTGTAGACCATAATTCATCTTGGGTTATGCCTTCTTGAGGAAATCTGGTTCATCGGTAGAAGTTTGAAGCAGGTCATTAGCAAATACAGCAGGATGTTCCTTCTGCTCTGGTAGCAGTAGCCACGGAACTCATTTTGCCACAACACGTTTTGTGCCAAGATTCTTCATCAAAATCTCAGCAACAGTAGCTTGGCGAATCCCCAGATCAGCTTCTAGTTCTCACATTGTCAATCACTGATCTTTGTTGATTGCAGCTTGTGCATGTTCAACATACTCAGGTGTTCTGTTTGTTGCAGGCCTTCCAGGACGTGGGTCATTCCAACAGATCCTCGACCATCTCTGAAGCATTTGTGCCACACTGTTATTTGCGCTGCACTCATTGCATTGAACCCAAAAGCCTTCTGAATCATTCGGATAGTTTCTGCGGAGGAATGTTCAAGCTCAATGCAAAATTTGATGCAGATTCAGTGCTCTACTAGCTGAGTCATTTTGAATACAAGGGCCACACGATACACACGCTCACCCAGCAGCGTCCAGTGCCCCACTACAGTAAAGTCATCATTGCTCACACATGCACATCACAGTCCACTCTCCTTGGCTGCCAGCTTGCATCGATGTTGCACTAACCATTCTCTTTTTAACAGTGGCTGGATACTTTCCAGACAGACCTCATATTCACCATCAATTTTTCCACTCTATTAAAAAGACTGTTGATCTTGTCTGTATCTATATATAATATCCGAATTGACTCAATAGCTATTTTTGCTTTATGATATTCTTAGGTGATGGCATGAAGGAAGTTTAACATAGCTGCCTTTATCATTGGAGAGAAAAGGAGGGGAAGGTTTACTCGTTTAACTAGAAAATACTCATGTAACATCTAATCCCCAACCTAGGCAATCTTGCCACCACAGATCGAGTACCATATTAGAGAAAAACTAATAGGAGAGTGACGACAGACATGAATTAATGCAGGAAGTAGTGTCTATAAAGTAGTATTTCTATTACCTAAAAGCTACACAATAAGTAAAGGAACATGCCTCAGGTTACAAAAGATCCATGTGAAACATCAGATAAAAAAAAAAAATCTAAAGTGCAATTTAAGGTAATATTTATGAGGGTACTGCCGATTAGGTATCAAAGTTCTTCCAGCTGAAAATTAGATGAAAGTAAAATGAAATCCTGGGACCTCACTTGTGTTTGCTGCGCTGACATCAGGGAGTTGCTGAAAATGTTGCAGGAGCAGGGCACCTACTATGATATTGTCCCCAGAGGGGGAAAATAATAGCTGCAGTCAAGCATGCCATGTCCTGTGACCTCTGTTATGGCTTTGCTGGCTTACACTTGATGACACAAATCAGTTAGGTACTTTCAAAAGCCAGGAAAAGTGAGAGTTCCTGAGAACGTCTATCTCAGCCAAGACATTTATTCTTTCAGAACGAGTAGAAAACACTCTCACACCCAGGATCTCAATCTTGTAATGCCCTTTTGTGATTTTTCAAGTTTAAGAGACTAGCTTTTATTATACTGAATAAGCTTTGCGTGTGGAAGGAAGCTGTGAAGAGTTCTTGCTAAGCTCCTAGTGGAAAAGAACATGAGTTACAAGATGTGAAATTTAATAATAAATTATTCTGTTGCAATATGTTTTGCCTGATAATGATCAGGTATTGAAAAAATGGTATTTGATCACTAACTACACATTATATATGTGTTTACTGAGTCAGCTATCAAGTCACCTAAAATGGGGAAGTAAAATTCACAGGGCACATCTGAATTTATTTTTGGAAGTTTGCCGCTGTGTCTTTCCCGAAATGTTTTTTCATGAAAAATCTTTAAATCCATGTAAAGATGTATATTTTTTAATATATTATATATAATATATGTTTTCCAATGTCGGTTTACCTTTCCCTTAAGGGTTATTTGCCTTGTACAAGTGTAGGTGGGGACAGCTGGTATCACAAGCATTCCCAAGTTGTACATTTAACCTCTAATCCTTTCTGTGTATGGTGTCTTCTCCCATCATTTTCCACTACCATGGGCCTAAATCCCTGTGTGGCTGGTCAGTGTTGATCACAGGGAAATCAGTCCCATAGGTGAAAGCTCCTTCCCCTCACAACAATATCAGAAAATGCATCTGCGTAGTGGATACGGAGAAAATTTTATCCCTGCTTCCCTCACTTGGCCTGGAAGGATTTGGATTCAGGTAACTGAATCCAAATATTCATGGAGACATTAGGGCTTATGGGAAGGAAAGAAAAAAGCGAAAGTTTGGAGGGAAATGGTGTGGGCAGGCAGGAAGGACAAGCTGTCTGACCTAGGGTTGAGGGGCCTGTCTCCAGAGACAGATCACCCAAGGCTAACACCACATTCTGGGGCTTCATGGTGTGTAATCTTTAGAAATCTACTTATTACTCTGAAACTCAGTTTATTCAACTATAAAAGGGGAATTTTAATAGGACCAAAGTCACGATAATCATAGGGTTGTTGTGAAGGCTAAATAACAGAAGATATTGGAACTACCTATAGCAAAGCCTGCCACATAAACAGTGATCAATAAATCTTAGTGATTACTAATTATAATTACAATAGGTTTGTGGTTTTATCCTTCCAGCTTCTAAAGTTTTCTCTAGACAACAAAGAAAATCACAAATTTATCTAAGTTTTCTAAAAAAATTGTTATGGAGAAGCTAATCATAATAATCCACTGAGTTATATAATATTTCTTAGATTTATTCCCTTTTATGATCTCATCGTCTACTCTCAACAGCCCTGTAAAGAAAGTAGGGTTTTATTATCATCATTTTACTAAAAAGAAAAAACAATTTATTGAGAGTTAAGTGACTTTTCCAGTGATGCAGATGCTCAACTCTGGCAGTAATTATTTGGTCATGTATGTAAATTACATATAAATATTAGAGAGAGAACAAAATGACATGAGCAACAAAGTCTCTTAATTTCTAGTTCTGCATTAAAATTAAAACATTAGTATTTGTCTTTCCTTCATGGTATGTTTCTGCAGAGTTTAACTTTTCTTCCCTTGTATTATGTTGAACCATATGAAATTGCCATTTATGATCATTCATGACCTACAAGAACAGGAATTTATTTTGGCTAAGACTAATATGCAATATCAAGATTATGTGGATTACTCCAAATTGATATTTAAGTACAAAAATCCTACTTACATAAGACTGCCCAGGAGGAAGGGATGAGCAATAAATATTCTCTTTTCTATCTCCCCTACCTCTTTATCTACTTTATTCCTGTATACTGCCTAAAGATCAATTTTAAAGTATACCGATAAGATAAAGACACCCATCAGTGTATGTTAAAGGTGAACATATATTCTGTTACAAAATGTTCACCAAACAACATATAATGAGGCTTATTATATATTGATTTAATTTGTTGGGCAGTGGCAAATATCTTTGGCCTCTTGGGAAATTCTCTGAAACATAATTCCTGGGCTGATGTGTCAATTTCTTCAAGGAAAAAGAGTCACACGCTAAAACTGAAAATAATTGTGCAATAGTTTTGTATAGAGTTCAGAAAGCCAATACTGTTTTTATGACTTAACTTCAAGTTTAAAAAGTAGTGAGGTGTTAACAAAAGGCCATACGATGACCACACTGGGGCTGGACTCAGGTAAACAATAGGAAAAGCATTTCTAAAGGAGTTGTTGCCAGCTATGCCGACCACGCGAGAAGCACAAACTTTGTGAGCCAACACAAGGAGAAAAATCATTAGACTTGTTGTAAAAGAGAAATTAGCAACATTGACTTAAAAATACCTGTGGCAAATTTAAACCACCAAAAGCGAAATTTTATTCCTTGCAGTCGCACATACATACTGCAGAAAACAACTGACATATAGTCGAAGAAGTCAGAGAGAGTAGGTTGCCATAGTAGCCAAAAGAATCTTCAGAATGGGCAGATAAATCCAGAAAAACAGCAAATAGGAATGATCATCATTAGGTTTTTCATCTCCCCCAATTTCTCATTCCATAAATGCTATTTGCAGACAGTGCTCAACTTGCTAAATGACCTTTATCTGAAAAACAGATAGTTTCTCTCACTCCCAGATGGAGAGCCCACATTTCTTTGCCAAGACACCAGCCCAAATTGATCCTGGAAAGAGGAAGATGGGAGAATGTATCAGGCACTGAAAAGCATAAATAACTTAAAAGAGCAGACAGCAATACTGTAATTCATCTAACATGAGATGTCATATACTTCAGTGTCCCATTATTTTATATAACATTAAGGAGAAAAAGCAAACTATGACAAAATGTTTTTGCATAATTTAGAGTTTTAATTTTGTTCTTATACAGAGAGCTATTTTAGAATTATTTAGATAAGGATTTTTATCATTTATGTCTTTCATTGCTAGACAAAAATTAAAATACAAAAAAATTAGAGATTAGCCAAAAAAAAAAGGCAATTGAAGAGAATCTCCCTACAATATGTATTAGCATCGCTAAAAAAATATTTGTGCCCTGTTTCTATGCTATTTTCTATACATAGTTACTTTTCTTTAGCACCAAATCATGGTTTAATCTTTTGAATATATTTCAAGAGGCAATTAAACACACTGCATGTAGTTTAACTGCAACTGAAGATGACGATGTGAACAGCTAGGACCAGGTTTATTTTGCAGATAAGGTACGATGACCATAAAAATAATTGCTGCCTTACTCCTAACAGCAGTAAGTATCCCCTATCCCAAGAACACAAATACTTTTTTTAAAAAAATGATGTCTTCGATGAAAAACAGGAATAAGAATGATAACCTCCATATATGTGTGTACAGAGCAGTAACAACTCAGGAACTGTAAGGGACTTCTTGTTTTGGGTGCTTCTAATAAACTACCCTTGCTTTCAATCCCTCGCTCATGCAAAAAAGTGCATTTTCACCATGTCCACCAGAGTGGCTAAAATGACTAACGATGTGTTAGTGGTGAGTACACAGAGCAACAAAAACTTCTTTACTATCTAGTGGGGGTGTCAAATGGTACCAACATTTTTAAAAATACTTTGGAGGTTTTTAATACAGTGAAACATACTCGTACTACTTGGCCTAGCAATTTCACCCCTGAAGATACGAGTGCGCAGACCCACACGAATGCTCACACTCTCTCAACAGCAGCATCAGTATCAGTATCAGCCGCACCCAAACAATCATCAAGAGGTAAAGGGAACATTTACACAATGAAATGCTGAGCAACATGAGAGAGAATGAACTACTGTTACACACGACATGGGCAAATCTCACAGAAAATGTGAAAGTATATTGAGTAAAAGAAAGCAGACACAAGCAAGTATAAGATATATGACTCAATGAACAATTCAAGCACAGAAAACTCTAATAAAACACGGAAATCGAAATGTCAAAGTAGCAGGTAATTTTGCTGTGTGCATGGGTGTGTGTGTGTGTGTGTGTGTGTGTGTTATGTAGACTAGGAAAGGGCACAAGGGAATCTTACGTGATCCTGAATACGTTCTGTATCTCGATTTGGGTAGTAGTTAAACCTGTGTACATTTGTATGTACATATATAAAGTCTTTGGCATAAACACTTCAGATTCGCATTCTGGATGTACTTCATCGTATGCATATTAACCTCAAATTAAACACATTAAAAATAATGCACTCATATTGCCTAAAATGGTTTATTTTGTGATACGATTCATCACACTTCACTTCGTTACACTTCCTAGATACATTCAAGTCACTTACCTTCAAAAGCACCTATTGTATTGATTTAGTGTGGCGTGCCTGTTGTCCCCAACCTCTTTGGCACCAGGGACTGGTTTCATGGAAGACAATTTTTCCACAGATTGTGGGGGGGGTGTGGTTTTAGGATGATTCAAGTGCAATGCATTTATTGTGCATTCAACCCCTCCTGTTAATGATGATCTGTATTTGCAGCCATTCCCCAGCGCCCGCATCACCCTCAGCTCCACCTCAGATCATGAGGCATTAGATTCTCATAAGCACTGTGCAACCTAGATCTTTGGCCCGTGCAGTTTACCGTAGGGTTCAAGCTCCCTATGAGAATCCAATGCTGCCGCTGATCTGATCTGACAGGAGGCAGAGCTTATATGGTGATGCAAGAAATGGGGAGTGACTGTAAACACAGATGGAGCTTCCCTCACTCACCTGCCACTCATCTCCTGCTGTGTAGCCCATTCCTAACAGGCCAAGGACCTCGTACCAGTCTATGGCCCAGGGGTTGGGGACCACAGTAACATGTCATTTCCCCAGTTGACATGAGTTAAATTGAATTGCTTTTCCCCAGTAGCAAGTTGAGATCAACAACGTAACTATTGTTTCAGGGTCAATGCACAGGCAAATATATGTGAGTATGGGGTTCTACCTGGTGTGGTCTTTGGGGTATCAGATGAGAAAAGCCAGAATACCAGAAAGAGTACAGAAATAAATCTAGGAAGTTATCTATTTCAAAGAAATATTATTATAGCTAGCAATAGACAAAGTGAGAGATTTCTAAATTCAGTCTAGCAATGTGAATCCACTGATTTAGATATATTATTAGTATAGTAGGTTTTGTGGGCTGTAATGGAAAACATAAGCAGCACACAAAATATGGGCAATTTAGTTAACTAAATTTTATGGAAAAGTCAGTTATGAATTGTACCCTTTCTCTCAAATAGCAATTTACAGTGAGCTTTTAAAAAAATGCCATGTATATTAGGAACAACCTATACTGTACTTAAATTCAGTTATTTCAAAGTTAACATTAAGGGTTACAAAGGAAATTTTGTCTGCATGTATTATGTTTGTTGCTTTTCCACTTTGATGCAAAGAGCGGTGATTGCAGGTCTGCCTTTCAGGTTGCTTTTCCTGGGAAAATGGGCACTTCCCTTCTCTGCCGCCTCTTCAGGCTGACCTAACTAAAGGGCAATCAGGAAGTTGTCTAAAATTTTGAAATGAGCAGATGCTTTATTCTCATCGTATCATTATCAGAATGTTACCCTAAGAACAAGCACTTTCAAGGATATGTGATGTAATGTAATTTAAAAAATAATAAAAAAATAAAAAGAGCCTAAGCATTCAAGAGCTGGGGGGCTGGTTAGGAATTATAGCGCTACCGTTCAATGGAATATTTAGCAGCCATTGGAATGAGAAGGTACACATACTTGTGCTAACAGTGAAAACTGCCCTTCATTTAAGGGAAAACATAAAAGGCTGAAGAATATTTGGAATCATCTCATATATGTTACATATGTAATTGTTGACATCTGAGAGTTGTACGTCAAATGATAGCTGTTATCTCCAGAGGAAAAACAACAGAACACTTTCTACTGTCTCTTCCAATTTTCACATTAAGCGAGAATTGCATATAAACAGAATCATAATTCTGTTTTCAAAACAGAAAAAGCATGAATTAAAACTTAAAAATAATTATAGTCTAGTTCAATCATAAAAAGCATATCTTGTCAATAGTCCTTGACTTGCTACTTCGCAAATTAACAGTGAAAATTGTCCTGCTATGCCGTTTTTCCCAACTTTGTCAGGTAAGGATCTAATTTCATTATAAAATGATGGAACAATATTTAAAGTATCTTTGTAAAAATGTATTAACTGAATGAACAATCACACACTTTGCATGCCTCTGTTTCTCAGGGTCATTCAGGTAACCCTAACCCTAACCCTAACCCTAACCCTAAGGATTACCCATCACAACATCCCACCAGTCCTTCTGATTTTAGGCATTCCAGTCAGTGTGAGGTATTATTTTGTGGTGCTAATTTTCATTTTCCTGAAGAAAAATGAATGCTTATTTGCCATTTCTATATCTTGTTTTGTGAAATTTCTCTTCCAATATTTTGCTCAATTTTTAAAAGTTGAAGTTCATTTTTTGGCTTGTAGGAATTCTTTATATGTTATGGACACAGCTCTTTGTCAGATATATACAAAGAAAATATTATCTCCAATTGTGAGGCTTTCCTATTTATTTTTTTAATAGTATGTTGTGAAGAACAGAAGTTTCTAATTGTGATCAAGTTCAACTTTTCTTTTCTTTTTCTTTTCTGTTTGGGCTTTCTGTGTCTTGCCCAAGAAATCTTTACCTACCCCAAATTTGCAAATATAATCTCCTATATGTTCTTTGGGAAGTTTTATGCTTCTGGCTGTTATCTTTATGCCTGTGGATTATCATAAGGTCCATCATAAGTTAACTTTTGTGCATGCTATGAAATAAAGGTGAAATTTTATTTTTTTTCTAAAAAGATATTCAGTTGATGATCCAGCACTATTTATTTGAAACATTAGATCCTTTTGCCATTTATTTGTCTTAGCTCCTTCTCTAGAATTCACTTAACTATATATGCATGGGCCAATCTAGACTCTCTATTCTGTTCTGTTGATCTGTATGTTTGTCATATAGCAATGGCACATTGATCATGGTTTATAATAAGTCTTAACAGTTCTAAGACTAGTGAGGAAGTAAAAGACTTTCAATGTTATTCTTTTAAAAATCGTTTTTGCTCTTTCAGGTACTTTACATTTCCAAATAAATTATGAATCAGTTTGCTAATTTCTATCCAGAAATCTGTTGGAGCTTGATTGAGATTTTGATGAATTTCACAAAAATATTTTATACATTAGAGTGCTGTTATGAGTTTTGGATTCATTTCGTACTTCACAAATGATTTTCTTAATTTAAATTAATTTTTTAAATTGACTCATAATAACTACATATTTATGGGGTACATATTGATGTTTTGATGCATATAATGTACTATGATAAAGTAAGGGAAATTATGATATCTGTTACCTCAAAAATTTATTATTTCTTTGTGTTGGGAACATTCACTATCCTCCTTTTAGTTATTTGAAACTACATAAAGTGTTATTGTTAACTATATTCTTCCTACAGTGATATAGAACTCTAGAATTTATTTCTCATATCTAGCTGAGCTGCAATTTTGTGCCCTTTAGCAAATGTCTTCCTTTCCCCTCTTCCCCCTACCCTTCCCAGCCTCTAGTATTCTCTGTTTATATACACATGTCAAATTTTCTTTTACCATTCACCTGCTGTTGGACAACAAAGTTGGTTACACATTTTGTTCATTGTGAATAGTGCTGCAATAAACCTGGAGATGTAGATGTCTCTTTGATACACTGATTTCCTTTCCTTTGAATAAATGCCAGTGGTGGGATTCCTGGATCATATGGTAGTTCTATCTGTAGTTTTCTAAGGAACTTCCATATTGTTCCTCACCATGGCTGTACTAGTTTACATTCTTACCAACAGTGTATAAAAGTTCTCTTTCTCTTCATCCTCACTAGTATTTGTTATTTTTTGTCTTTTTGACAATAGCCATCCCAACTGTGGTAGATGATACATCATTGTGGCTTCTATTTGCATTTCCCTGATGAGAAGTGATGATGAGTACGTTTTTTTTTACCTGTTGGCCATTTGTATGTCTTTTGAGAAATCTCTGTTCATATCATTCTCCCATTTCTTAATCATAAACAATTATAATACTCATCCCTGAAAGAAAAAAATATAAAAATTAGTCAGAAAATTCCTAAAATAAAGACTCATATATTAGGTCATTAAATATGAAATGTCTAACTTCAAATCAAAAGTTTAGTTTATTATACCTGAAACAAGAAGCAGTACAATTAATCAAAGTGTGTGCCTAAAGTAGTGACACGGTTTTGCCATTTTAATGGTAGCTTGCTTATGCCAGCAGTGAAGAACCCTGGAGAGCCAGTGGCGATGAAATCAACAAAGGCGTTTTCCACAGCTTGTTGAGAATTAAATATTTTTCCTAGCAAGAAGTGGTCCAAAGCCTAGAAGAAGTGGTAGTCAGTTGGTGCAAGGTCTGGTCAACATGGTGGCTGACAGAGAGTTTTCAAGTCCAGCTTCTGTAGCTGGAGCAGTATTGTTCTTTGTGATATGTGGTCTTGTAAGAGGATTGGCCTATCTCTACTGACCAATTTTGGCTGCTTAATTGCAAACATCCTCATCATTTTTTCCAGTTGGTTGCAGTAGACATCTGCTGTAATTGATTGACTGGGTTTCATGAAGTTGTAGAAGATAATACCAGCGCTGGACCACCAAACAGACACCATTAGCTTTTTTTCATGAATATTTGGCTTTGGACTATGTTTTGGCACTTCATCTTTATCTAACCATTTTGCTGAATGCTTGTGATTGTTAAAAATATCCATTTTTCACCACACATAACAATACGGTGCAGAAATGGTTCACCTTTATGTCGTGACAGCAAAGAGAAGCAAGCTTCGAGATGATTTCTCTCCTGAAGCTTGTTTAATTCATTCAGTGCCCATCTATCCAGTTTCTTTGCCTTGTTGATTTGTTTCAAATGGTCCAATATTGTTGAAATAGTAACGTCAAACTTTGCTGCTGCTCCATACATAGGTTGTGAGGATTCACTTCCCCCACAGCTTTCAGCCCATCATTATCCACCTTGGTCTCAGGTCGCCCACATGGCTGAGTTTCAAGAGTAAAATCACCAAATGGAACTTCTCAAATTATCAAGGTACTGCATATTCATTAGTCACACCCTTCCCAAACACTTTGTTGATGCTTTGAGCAGTCTGCGCTGCACTGGTTCCATGGTGAAACTAATATTCAAAAATAACACAGATTTTTGACATAGCCATGGTTTCACAAATATTGCTCTAAAAAATATTTGAGAGACAATCATAAGCCAAAATGTACGTTTGAAAGAAAGAGGGTGTGCCTTCACAACAACAAAAAAAAAGAAGTGTAAAGTGAAATGTCGGAGACATCAACTGTCAAACTTAGTACTTCAGGAAATCAGACATTCCATACTTAATAACCTAATAGAAAGATATTCACCCAGTTATCAGAATACATTATAATAAATTTAATTTTTAAATATTGTTAATAAAGACTAATATAGAAAGATTAATGTAGAGATAAAATATAGACTAATAAAGACTAATATAGAAAATATCTAAAATAAACACTAATAAAGAAAAATTACCACCCATTTGTCAAAATACATTATAATAAACTTCATTAAATAATATGGCACCAGTGCAAGACTGATAAATGTAATTAAAGAATCAAAGAATTTACTCACATATCACTTTTTATTTAACTTTAAAATTTTGACCTAAAAAAATTGTCAAAGTAAAAACATACCACAAAGATGCAACTGATAATAGTACTATTCTAAATTGTAATGCATAAATATTCCAAATTCTATATGGTGCAAATATTTTTTAAAAAATGACAAATCAAAGAATATTCTATAATGTTATCACAGGTAAAAATTTAAGAAAGGCTTGTACAAATCCGTATCAAAAAGAAAATTCTGAAGGTAAATGTAGACCAAGAACATAAACAAATAATTCACAAAAGAAGAATTACAATTTGCCCATAAAATTCAACAAATGTCAACCACAGTAATGAATCAACTGAAATAAAAACAATAATAGAATATTTTTGCCCTCTAACTGATAGCTAAATAAGAAAAAATTAACTCTAGAGCTCTAGGATTTGTAATCTTGATATGAAAATCATGTCTCTAATGATTTATAAATATATGTAACCTATGTATCAGACAGCTTTACGGTGTTTCAATATTTGCCAATGTTTAAAATGTGCATATCATTTGCCCTGACTGTTTTATGTTATAAAGATAACCTAAGCAATAATGCAGAAGAGGTGTGCGTGTGCACATATATATACTAATATATTACACACACAAGAATGATCATTACAGTGTGGCTTATAATATCAAATAAATGCGCACATTCTAAAAGTTCTTTTGTAGGATATTAGTTTAATAGCTTAAATACATTCATATGAGGGTGAATATTTTGCCATTTTAAAATAGTTTGATTTATATGCTAGTTGGCATAATAAAATACTACACCTTATATTTGAATAAAAGAAAAGGCTCTTGAAAAATCACATCATAATATGATCCTTTTTTATTTCTGTGTATACATAAAGAAGATAGTTAAAATCATGTTAATAGTGGATTTATCCTGACTAGGATTTGGGTAGATTTCAGTTCCTTTTATATTACTTTTAACTGCTTCAATTTTTAAGTAATTTTTTATGAGTAAAAATAACAGGCAAGGAGTATGAAAACAGTTTTAGTAATTAAATACACAAGAAAAATTTATGGCCAATAAGTGTATGAAAATATAGTCAAATTCAATAATTATCAAGAAAGTATGTATTTCAAGAAAATATGGTATATAAATTTCCTTCATCGTTTTACTTTCATACTTTTTAATATGGTATAATTCAGTATGGAAAATGGTTATGGGAAGTGCATAATTTCATACATTGCTAGTGAAAGGCTTAAATTGGTACTGCTTTTCTGGTTGGCAACTTCATATCTCTAGCAAAATTTAGAGTGTTCGTGTCATTTGATCTAGCAAATCTCCTTATAGGCATATATCTAAAACTGTTTGCAATGTGCACAAGGAGACTTGCAGAGCCATATTCTCTATGGCGGTGTTTGCAGTAGTAAAACTTCAGAAAGATACTAAAGGGCTACTCTCACAAGAGTTAAAGACATTACTGTACAAGCATACTGTGGACTACCGTATAGTAATTATAAAATAATCAGTGCTGCATGAATTGACAAGGAAATAGCTGTAAGACATATATTCACATATAAAAATAACTTAAAAGAAATTAAGCAGCTTCCTACTGTAATGTGATTAACAAAGATGAAAATGTGTTTTCTTAATTTTAAATGTTTACTGAGATACACACAAAATTGTTAAATGTTTAACTCTAATGTAGGAAATACAAAACATAGTGAAAGAGAATTTTCTAAAAATCTGTAGCTTCCTCTTTATTTTTAAAGATTTTATAAGAAAAGTATGATCCTATCTATAAAATATGCCAAATACTTTTTTAAAACAAAATGAATATTGGACACAATTTTCATAATGTCAAAAATGAACTTTCTCTGCACAATTTGTTTTTGTTTTTGTTTTTTTTTCCAGATGTGGATGAAGACACAGCTCTCCAAACTAAAAGAACAGTTTATCATTGCAGGTTACATGGTACTTCTGTAATCAAGGAAATGCACTATTTGTAGGATTCTCTCACATACTGAAATATCATTGTATTAATAATCCACTTATAGATATGCATCATTATAGCATCTTTTATAATAGTGTCATTAAGTTTACAATGCATACGACACAAAAAGTGTTATAACAGTTTTCTTCATGTCAGTTTGGGGTGCTGGTACCCTTCTTTTACATAGTTTTAAAATGAAATTAGTTGTTCAAAATTACATAGAGGTAAACATGGATAATATCTTAATCCTTTTAAAATATAGTAATTATAATTAATAGTTAAAGTTTGGAAAACAAAGATGCTTTAGAAAACAATGTATATTACAAGTCCAATTATTTAAATGGAGCTAAGAAGCTATAATTTTTCTACTGCTTAGTAAATGAGTAGAGAATGAAATGCTTTGATAACAGAACATAGCAAAATAAAATGCTAATGAATAGTAATTTTCCTAATCATTATGAAAGTACTAATTCTAAAATATGGAGGATAAATACTGAAATTTTAAATCACACGACAACCAAGTAATAAACATTCATTTCTTTAATACATATTTCAAAGTATTGATTTTGGTAATAAACTATTCCTTTTTGAAATAAATTAATGTGATTAATGGATTCCAAAGTTAAGTTTCTCTATCTTGCATTCATTTTTTGATAATGCATACAAAAAAATTGGAAGATTATAAGGGAAATTGATGAATAGCTCTCTTTCCCCCATTCTATTATCTGAATCAGTTGAAACTTAAAGAACAACAAGTCAAATGGAGGGAAAAATATTAACATTGTTGTTTATAAGTTTATAGTGGAGAACATGGTTTGGTTGCAAATTAACACAAGGCTTCCTAATATTCTGTTATAATCAACCTTCCTAAGGCATAGTGGACAACAAAAGGGTTCTTAATATTGTAATCTCTTCCTTATAAAACTCAACTCACAGAGGAGCCAGCAACTTGGGTGACTGGCTCCCAAGGAGCTGATCTCTATCTGTATAGCTTCTTCTATCAAAAAATAAGTGACTCTGCCTCTCCTAGGTGAAAATGTACAAGAATCCAGTAGTGTTTAAGAAAATATATAAATACTATTGTGTAGAAATATAACGCATGGGCAAAGTATCTATCATTAGTCAATATTCTTAACCATGTGTAAATATGGGATTTAAGCTCTTCTCCTATGTTTACCTATATTTTTCTACTTTTCTTGGAGAGGTTATCAGTATCATATAATTGCCATTCTGTTCCTACATTCACAAGACCCCGCTGACCCCAAATTAACCAATTCACCTTTGTGTGTATTCCAGGAATTGTTGATTAGTAATTATTTTCTCCAAAAAGTTCTAAAATGTGTATCAATCAATTTCAATATTTTCTTCACCCAAGACTGAAAACTTTCCATATACTATATCTTACCCCACACTGCTGAACAGAGTCTATTGGAGACCTTCCAGAAGGTTAAATGCTACAAATGGATATTTAAATAATGAAACACAACTATATAGACAAATGCCAACATTTTAAATTCAATTACAATAATTAAAGCTTCTTAAAGTGTTAGAATCCAAGGAAATTAAAGTCCAAAATGAAATTATCTCATTCTTATGAGTTAAAGTCCATAGTGGAAAAAAATGTATATCTTAAACAAATAAAACTGTCCCCATGTACCATTGTCTTGTTCTACTAACTCTTAACAAGAAGTCCCCCTAACACCTGAGTAGAGGTGCTGTTGCTATAGCAACCGCAGCCTGGCTGCATCTGCCTTCATCAGGATAGCTCCTTTTATGGTCTCAGAAGTTTTATTAAATCAATGCCAAACCCCAGATGCATTTTTCACTTTTTAAGTTATCTAGGCTCTGTGGCAAAATGGGTAGCTCATTTGACTTCTAGTGTCTAAAGCTTTAATAAATGCATATTATTTCCCCACTGTAGGATGCACACTAATCAGGTTTAAAGTACATGGCACATGCAAACTCTGACAGCAGTTTATCCCAAGGAAAACTATAATTCCACAACACAGTATATAGTGTTATAAGAGACCCTAGCAGAGACTGTAGAGCTTTGATTACTAGAGAGGCAATTCAATTTGCAAATAATTTGAAAAGTTTTTCACAATATTCCCTTTTTTTGTTTATAGGATCTATAAAGATGTCCAATCTTTGGGTGTTGTTGTTGCTGTTATTCTTCTTTTTCTTTTAGAGACTTTGTCTGTCCTCTAGCCTGGTGTGCAGTGGCATCACCACAGCTCACTGCAACATCCAATCATCCAACTCCCCCGCTCAAGCAATCCTCCTACCTCAGCCTCCTAGTGGCTGCTGGGACTACAGGCACATGCCACCACACTTGGCTATCTTTATTTTTATGTATGTATGTATTTATTTTGTAAACACAGAATCTCACTGTGTTGCCCAGGCTGGTCTCAAACTCTTGGCCTCAAGTAATCCTCCTTCTTCATCTTCCCAAAGTGCTGGGATTACAGGCTCAAGCTCGTGTACCCACCCAGAATATGGACTTTCTTGATGAATTCTTCATGTACACTTGAAAAAAAAGTCCATCCTAATATTACTGATGTTCAATAAATGTCTGTCTTTTGAACTGTCTTAGAGTGTTGTTCAGGTCTCCTATTCCATTACGCATTTTTAACTTACTTTATGATTACCTGAGAGTGGAGTGTTGACGTTTCCAAATATAATTGGAGATTTGACTACGAGATTTTCCTTTTGGTTCCAGATTGATGTATTTTGAGGCTATTTTGTTAGGTCCATGCATATTATGACTCTATCCCTGCCTGGTAAATTAACTCATTAATATTATGGACTTTTCTGGCTATCCCCAATAATGTTACCTGCTCTGAAGTCTACTTTGTCAGATATATAGCCACATCAACTTTATTTTGATTAGTGTTTGCAATATTATTTTAATTTTCCTTACATTCAAAATAGATTTCTTCTATATAACTGAGTCTTGATATTTTATCCAGTCTAACAATTCCTAACCTTTAGGAGGTTTTTAGGACTTTTACATTTATTAAATTATTGCCATGCTTAGATTTAAATCTTCCAACTTACTGGTTGTTTTCTGTTGGTCATATCCTCTTCTCAGTGCCTCTTCTTCCCTGCCTTCCCTTGGGTTTGTGACTTTTGTTATTCCCTTTTATATCCATATTTGGCTTATTAATTATATTACTTTTTATATGTAATCGACACTCTATTGTTTACTCTCAATCTATCTTAACTTAGTAAAATCTACTTTCTAAAGATATTAAAACACTTCCCATAGAGTGTATCTTAAAACCGCGTACTTCTAATTCCTTCTTCTTGTTCTTTTTGCTAGTGTTGTCATATACTTTTTCATATTTTATAAATTCCACAGCGCATTACTCTATTTTTGCTCTAGGCAGAAATTTTCAGTGCAATTAAATCTTTAAAATTTCTTTTACTTTCTTTTTTAGAATTCTCTTCATTTCTTTGTGTAGATTCAGCTTTCCCTCATACCTTGTTTGAAAAACTTATTTTTATAAGCTTTATTTTATTTTTAATTGGCACATAATTTTACATATTTAAAAGGTATGGTGTGATTTTTGATACGTGTATATATTATGTGATGATGAAATCAGGGTATTTAGCATATTCATCACCTTAGACATTTAACATTCTTTTTTGCTAAGAACAGTTAAAATTCCTTCTTCTAGTTATTTTGAAATATACAATATTGTTAACTATAGTAACCATACTTTGAAACAGAACACCAGAACTTATTCCTCCTACCTAATTGTAAATTTGTACCCTTTGACCAATCTCTCTCCATCTCCCCCTCCTCCACACACTTCCCAGCCCCTAGTAGCCACTTTGTGACTCTATACTTCCATGAGATCAGTTTTTTAATATCCCACAAATGAATGAGATTGTGTGATGGTTGTCCCTCTGTGCCTGGCTTATTTCATGTAACATAATGTCCTCTGGATTCATCAATGTTGCCACAAATGACAGGATTTCATTCTTTTTAATGCTAAATAGATTCCTGCTATGTGTATGTACTACATTCTCTTTATACATTCATCTGCTGGTGGACGCTTAGATTGCTTGTACGTCTTGGCTATTGTGAATAGTGCTACAATAAATATGGAAGTGTAGATATCTCTTCGAAATTCTGATTGCATTTCCTTTGCATAAATGTCCAGTGGTGGGATTGCTGGATCATATGGTAGTTCTATTTCTAACTATTTTGTGGAAACTCCATACTGTTTTCCATAATGGGTGTACTAATTTACATTCCCACCAACCGTTGATAAGGGTTCTCATTTCTCCACATCTACGTGAACATTTATCTTTTGTTGTTTTGATAATAACCATTCTAATTGGAATAAGGTGACATCTCATAATAGTTTTAATTTACTTTCCCTTGATGATTAATGATGTTGAGCATTTTTTGTATACCTGTTGGCTATTTGTATGTTTTCTTCTGAGAAATGCCTATTTGGGTCTTTTACTAATTATTTAATCACATTATTTGTTTTTTGCTATTGGGTTGTTTAATTCTCTATATATTCTGTATATTAACCCCTTGTCAGATGCATAGTTTGCAAATGTATTTTTCTGATTCTATAGTTGTCTCTTTACTCTGTTGTTTTCTTTGCTGTGCAAAAGACTTATAGTTTGATATAATTCCATTTATCTATTTTGCTTTTGTTACCTCTGTCTTAAGTTCTTATCCAAACAATCTTTACACAGACCAATGTCATGAAACATTTCCCCTATTTTTTTCTAGAAGTTTTATAATTTTGAGTGCATATTTAAGTCTTTAATTCATTTTGACTTGCTTTTTGTATATGATGAGAGATAGTGGTCTAGTTTTATTCTTCTGCATGTGGATATACAGTTTTTCCAGTACCATATACCAAAGAGACTGTCCTTTACGTGATGTGTATTCTTGTCTTCTTTATCAAGATCCAGATGGCTGTAAGTACATGGACTTATTTCTGTGTTCTCTGTTTTGTTTCATTTGTCTATGTGTCTATATTTATGCTTATACTATGCTGTTTTGGTTACTATAGCTTTGTAATATATTTTGAAGTCAGGTAGTGTCATGCTTTCAGCTTTGTTCTATTTGCTCAGGATTGCTTTGGCTATTCAGGGTCCTTTGTGGTTCCTTATGAATTTTAGGATTTTTTTTTCTATTTGTGTGAAGAATGTCATTAGAATTTGATAGGGATAGGAATAGTTCTGTAGATTTATTTTGGAAGTATGGACATTATAACAATACTAATTCTTTCAATCCATGAACACAGACTGTTTTTCCATTTATTTGTTCTCTTCAATTTCTTTCATCATTGTTTTATAGTTTTATTGTAGAGATCTTTCAACTCCTTAGATAAGTTTCTTCCTAGGATCTTTGTGCTTTTTTTTTTTTTCCTAACTGTTGTAAATGGGATTGCTGTCTTGATTTCTTTTTCACATAGTTTGCTATTGAATTATAGAAATGCTATTGATTTTTGTATGTTCATTTTGTATCCCACAAGTTTACTGAATCTGTTTATTAGTTATAACACTTTTGGTGAAATATTTAGAATTTTAATATATGAGATCATGCCATCTACAAACAGAGACAATATGACTTCCTCCTTCAAAACTTTGGTGCCCATTATTTCTTTTTATTGTCTAACTGCTCTGGTTAGGACATCCAGTACTATGTGGAATAAAAGTGACCATCCTTGTGTTATTCCAGATATTAGAGGAAAAGCTGCCAATTTTTTCCCTGTTTAGTATGATGTTGGCTATAGGTTTGTCATATATGGTTGCAGTCCCCAATCCTTGGGCCACAGACTGCTACCAGTCTACCTGTTAGGAACTGGGCCGCACAGCAGGAGGTGAGTGGCAGGTGAGAGAGGGAAGCTTCAACTGTATTTACAGCCATTCCCCATCACTTGCATCACTGAATAAACTCTGCCTCCTGTCAGATCAGTGGGAGCATTAGATTCTCATAGCAGTGTGAACCCTACTATAAATTGCACATGCGAGTGATCTAGGTTGTGCTTCTTATGAGAATCTAATGCCCGATGATCTGAGGTGGAGCTGAGGCAATGATGTTCGCACTGGGAAGTGGCTGCAAATACAGATTATCATTAGCAGAGAGGTTCGACTACACAATAAATGTAATGCATTTGAATCATCCCAAAACCATCTCCCCTCCCCAATCCATGGAAAAATTGTCTTCCATGAAACTGGTCCCTGGGACCAAAAATGTTGGGGACTGCTGATATATGGCCTTTATTGTGTTGATATGTGTTTCTTCTATACCCAATTTGTTGAGAATTTTTACCATGAAGAGATGTTGAATTTTATCTAATTTTTTTTCTGCTTCTATTTAAATGATCATATGGTCTTTGTCCTTGGTTCTGTTAATGTGATATAATTAATATCATACTTTTAAATTTTCCTGTAATGTAGATTTACTGGCAATGATTTTCTGTTTTTGTTTGCGGAAAAAAAGGTTTTATTTTGCTCTGAGTTTTGTAACATAGTTTCACTGGTTACTGAACTCTGTAGCAACAGCTTTTTGTCATCTAACACCTTATATCACTTTATTGATTTATGGTTTTCAGAATTTCTGACAAAAATTCTGCTATCTTTCTTATTTCATTCCACTGGATGTAATCTCTTTTTTTTTCTGACTGCCTTCAAATTTCTCTTTTTCTCTTTGCTTTCAGCTTATGACTATGGCATGTTTATATGTGATTTTTGTTTGTTTGTCATTTTTATCTCAAGCTTCTTATATCTTTAATTTGATGTCTTTCATTATATTTCAAAAATTGCTTCTTATGTTTGTTGTTTGATGTTTTTATTATATTTGAAAATTATCAGTTATTATCTCCTCAGATCTTTATTCTGTCCTGTTCTCTCTCTCTTATCCTTCCTGGACTCCAAATGAATGTATATTAGACCAATTTATATTGTCCCACAGGTTTTTGATACTCTATTCTGTGTAGTTTTTAACTATTTGTATCTCTGTATTTTAATTTGACATTTTCTATTGCTAGATCTTCATGTTCACAGATTTTTTCCTAACTAGGTAACTATGTGGAGTTTTCAGATGAGCCCCTAAAAGGAATTTTTCATATATGATATTGTTTATAGCACTTCCCTTTGGCACTTTCTTATTTTCATTTCTCTGCTGAAATTGCCCATATGTTCAGGCCTCTCATCCACCTTTTCTTCTAGATCTTTAGCATATAAATCATAGATATTTTAACTCCATTCTCCTTTTTTTAATAATATTTTCATATTATATTTTATTTCTTTCTTTTTATTTCAGGCTAATTCCTTTCTGATAATTCCAACATCTGAGTCTGGTTATGTTGACAGATATAATTCTTAAAACTGTTTTTCTTTTACTTTGCTTTTTTTGTTCCTTGTAATTTTTTGTAGATTGCTTTTTTCCCCCAATAACTGAATCTATATTTTAGCTGTTTTTACGAATTATAGCACTGTTGACTGCAGAATTCTGATAAAGCTTCCTCTCATTTCATCTCTATGTTTTAAGACTGGGACATGTGTTATTTAAAGACAAGCCAAAGCAGCCTGCACATGAAGCAAATCTTGTGTCCTTACAGAGTCCTCAGAGTCCCTACATCATTTTATTAATACCCAGCACAGGTTTTCTGCTTCTGGCCTAAGGCCCCTATGCCCTGCCTGCCATTTTTAACAACCTACATATATAATCTAGACATTATAACAGCCTCTTGGCCATATAGAAACATCTTATTACTTTATATCACAATATCACAAGCTTAACCCAATAAGTCACTTGTTTAAATATTCCAGATAAAAGCCAAATATATAAATGGAGGCAACACAACAAAAACTAAAAGGAGTGAGCATTGCACACTATGGATGATTACTTGATGCCAAGGTCAAGACCTGTTATGGCCTAGGTCTGCCATGGAATACCGCCTCCCTTGTCCTCCCCAGAATCCTCTGTCCCTCTGTATATATTTTGTTTTGAAAACAACACTCTTAGTCTGTGTTCTCGGTGTTCTTGGCCAATACTAAAGGTCCTAACACCTTCTGAGTTGATCTTATTTTCCGAAATCACAGAACCTTTCTCACAAAATCTATGGCATAGTCAAGAGTTTCTTTGTTCCCCACCTTCGTTGGTGAAGGGCACACTTATAACTTTGATTCAAACTGTATGAAAGCAAATTATGTCACCAAAACATGTATATGCCTATAAAACTCTGAAATAAAAAAAAAAGAGTTTCATTGTGCTGATACCAGAATAGAGAGAGAGAAAAGAAGAAATAGCTCATGCTCATTTTTTGATGCCGAAGTCACCAAGGAAATAATTTATTTTTCTGCAGAGAAGAGTCCAAAGGAGTAAGTGGCATGGAAGGTTTTGGAAAAGTCTCTTCTCCAAGAAACCTGAGCAGATAAAAAGAAGCCCCCAACCGTCTAACACAATATGCAATTCTGAACATTCGGTCTTATTCCTAGGTTTCTCCATGAGGAAGAACCTCACTGATGAGACTCCTGTAGTTTCCTGTGCTTGTGATAGTCTTTCATGGAGAAAAGGTAAGTGCAATGAAATGAGCTCTTGTCCAAGCGACATTGAGTTTCCTTTGCCATCATTAGACCCCACAGTTTAAATCTGATAGGTAACAGATGTGGGGTCAGTTGATGAGCCACAGCTGATGAGCCACTGTGTAAGGATGATCCGAAGACAGTACTGCAACAGCCCGTTTGCCTGACTTCAAAGGAGGAACCTCTGCTCTTGTTGCCTTGCTGTTTTACTTAGGAGATAAAGTTAATATTCCATTGATGCTATAAGAAGAGATAGGTAGCCCAAGATTTTCCAGTTCATGAAACTTCTGATCTAATTTTAGAATAGCTTGTGTTCATGTGTTTTCTTTAAAAATAATTTCATTTTTTCTTTATTTTTGATTACAATAACGTCTACATTTTGCTTCACCATTCTGTATATATGACATAAAATATAAATGCCTTTGAACTTTATGTGTGTAAACATAGAAACTTTTGTGCCCATTTACCTAACAAAGTATGTTTCATAGCCCAGACAACAATCTCATTTAAGGTATCTTAGAATTTTAATTACTGAAATTAACACAGTAACAAAGACATTCTTTTAGGGTAAAGTTTTTCTAAATAATTTTATTCTATTAATTCCTTTTCAACTTTGCTTTGTGTAAGTTTTGAAACTTAATGAACTGGCTAGTCTTGATCACATCAGCTAGTTTTTCTAAGTCATTTGTAAAGTTTCTTTAACTTTGAAAGTGATTAAGATGTACTTCTTGTGATAACATTTATTTCTAGTGGTGATCATATCATCATTTTCCAGAATGAAATAAATTCTGGCTGCCATAAAAAATGTTCATTCGCAACGGTCATTTTTTATAGTAACATTAATTCAGTTGTTTGTATGGTCATTTTTCTTATTCCTTCAGTTCTTATTTTAAAATTGATATAGCCCTTCTTAAATATGCACATGCGTATTTCCAGACAATAATGAACACAACACACATACACTTGCACTAACACACACACAGATACAAATCCTCAACTTTAAATAATCTAAGTGATCACATGGTAACCTATTTTTATGTAAGGAGTAGGAGAGTGAGTATCAAGAATAAAAAATTAAAGAAAAAAATTCTTTCAGTAGCCCAGCAACATACATTTAGCCTTAAATTAGAAGGTAGTCATGATTTTTTCCACATTGTTTTTATGAATAAATGAATGCATGCAAGCTGCTAATTGGTGTAAGAATTTCTCATAGAATTATTTGATATTTGTAATTATCTACAGTATTAGAAAATGAAGGAACAAGCAGATCAGCCAAGTAATTAGAAATGAGACATAGCATTTTTGAGATAATAGTGTAATAGTGAAACAATAGGTCAAAGTCATCCACCTATTGATTTATTGATTCATTGTGACAACCGACTGTCATAGTTAGAACCATAGACACCAGATGTAGTTTGAGTCCTGCCTTTAATATTATTGACATTAATGCTTGGGTTTTTCTGAGAGTAAGAATATCTCTGATATTCATGATCACTAGGTTATTATAATAACTAGAAAGTGTAATCAATTAAGTTTATTTGTCAATTTGTAAATCCTTGTAAAGTCCCTGAAAACATAAATACTGGTTTTTCTAAACATCATTACAAACAGCTACTGCACTTAACTATCCACATCACCTATGTGGCAGACATTATGTAGCGTCTGAGTTGCAAAGTTGAATGTTAGTTCCTGCCCTCAGGTTGATCACAGTCTACTAGATGACAGACAATTGTAGAGGTGACAATAAAGAAAGAGTATGTATTTCTTTCTTCTCTGCCGGGTAAAGCAGAGGAACCTCAAGAAGATGTAGCAAGTAACTCAAAGCTTGTATTATCTGCTTGGATTGAGTAGATAAAATTGATTAACGAGAGTTTTGGCAATTCCAAGGAAGGGAATTTCCTTCTGGGCTGAAAATTAGTGTAGGAGAGGACCCAGAGCTGGGACAAATCATACTCATCAAAGAATTGTAAGTAGTAGTTTATATATTTCAAGCACTGATTTATGCAAGAAAGTCAGTTATAAAACAGGAGGCTGCAAAGAATATATATATATAGGCACATATATATTATATATACATATATAATACACACATACTTGTGTATATATACATAGAAAGAGCAGTGTGTGTGCGTATGTGTACACATATATAAAAGGATTTAAGATTTTATGCTATCAACTGAAGGGTTCTTTTTTTTACAATTTTTTTATTTTTATTTTTAATTATTGTGGGTACATAATAGTCATATATCTTTACAGAGTACCTGTGATGTTTTGATAGAGGCATACAATGTAAATTAATCAAATCAGGGTAATTGGTGTATTCATTGTCTCAGCATTTATCATTTCTTTGTAGGAACATTTCAATTCTACTCTTTTAGTTATTTTAAAGTATGCCCTAACTTATTATTGATTATGGTCACTTTGTTGTGCTATCAAATATTGTTCATTCTATCTAACTATATTTTTGTACCCATGAACCATCCCCACTTTATCCCCCCTCCCTGGTACCCTTCCCAGCCTCTGGTAACCATTATTCTACTGTCTTTTGATCTCATGGAGACAGAGAGGAAAGGGTTCTTTTAAGGAGTTTTGAGTACATTATCAAAATGAGAAGATTTAAATTTTAGAAAATATAATTTTGACATCAGTATGCTTCAAATATGGGAGGATTTGGCTAAATTCAGAAAAGATCATGCCTCTTCAGTGTTTTGAATGAAAATCTCTGGGCGATGAAAGTAGTAATGGCAATAGAGAGGAGAACTTTTGACTCAAGAGTTTAGGGCAAAATCAACGAGATTTTATAAACAATTGGATACAGGTGTGAGAAAACAGGACATCTGGATAAGACTGATTACTCTGTGGAGTAAGTGGGTCGATGGTGGTTCTAGTAACTAAAGAAAAGATGTAGTAGGTTGAAGAGGAAAATTGAGAGCTTGTTTTTTCAAAGTTGAATTTCAGAAAGTTATATTACATCCAAGTAAAAAGACTCAGTAGGCAGGAAAAAGTACAAGATTTCTGACTCATATTTATGCAGTCAACAGCAATTTTTTAGGTCAATAGCATAAGCTACAAGTATAATAAGTGTAACTGTAAAGAAATATGAAAAATGTAAAAAATATATATATAATTATGATTATGGCGGACATTGTCAGTGACTCCAAAATACCTAATCCTCCTCAAGATGATCCATCTCAGCCATTCTTCTTGACAGTGTGGATCAGAAATGAGCCTGTGACCTGATTCTGGTCATTGAGATGTGAGAAGTCTGATAGTGGAAAGTATTTCTTAATCCTAAGAAAGAGACATAGGAAGAAACCATTGTCTCTTCTGTTTCTGAAAGGTGAGGCCTCAAAATGCTATAGCTGTCTTTCCATAAGTCTGAAGATGAAGTGAACTTAGAAAATACAAGATTTGAAGGACAGAAATAATATGGCTCCACTGACACTGGGGTCACTTTGAAATTCCTTTGATGTGAGGTTATAAATATTCTTACATTCAAGTTATTTTGAGTACGGGCTTCTGTTACCTGACATTGCAATCCTCGTTACTGATTGAGATGATTAATTTTATGACTTAACCTGACTAGCTTATAATGCCCAGATGCTTGCTTAAAGTTAAACATTTGTCTAGCTGTGACTGTAAAGATATTTTTTACATGTGATTAACATTTATAATCAGTTGACTCTCAGTAAAGCAGATTACCTTCCATAATGTTGGTGAGCTGCATCCAATCAGGTGAAGGCCTTAAAAGCATCAATCAAGAGTTCCTCAAGGAGAAAGAATTCTGCTTCTTAGAAATTCTGCCCGAGTTCCCAGCCTTCAGCTCAAGATTGCAACATTAACTCTTACCTGAATCTCTCACCTGCCAGTTTTCCCCACAGATTTTGGACTTGCCAGTCTGCACAATCTTGCGAGCCAATTCCTTAAAAATAAATCTCTGAATAAATATGTATCCCACTAAATCTCATTCTCTGGAGAAATCTAACTAATTCACTGATATGGTAGTTCTATTTCACAATTAGTAATATTATTTTCGAATAATTGTAACTGGTAGATAATCAAAATAATTACATAAAATCCGTTGTCTGATTCTTTCTTTTGTGAAAAAAAAACTACATTTGGCATGTGCCTGGAGAACCCACAAATTTGAATAATCTTAATCCAGGTTCATTTGACTAAATACTTATTCATCTAAAACTTTCAGTGTTTTCAAAAATAGTAAGTGAATTTTTTACGACTTTTTAAAAATTTAAATAGATCCAGGCCTATTTTGCTTAACCCCATTTTTTTGTGTTCTATGGATCTGAGTAAGTTCAACATTTTTCTTTTATAATGACAGGGTTCTTTTACCTAGTTTTTTTTAGTACAAAAGAATTTCTCACACTAAGGTTAAAATAATAAGAATGTTCATCAAATTACGAAGTAATATAATTTTAAACTCATAAATAAATTTTTACGATCTCTTGTTGTCAAGGAAACCACTTTGTGTGTTCTTGTAATTACTGGAATTACTGGAATGTTAGGATTTTTTAAAATGTAAATACTTATTTCTATTTCACTCTGTATGCTGCTGCATTAAATTAATCATTGTAATTTATATTTCATGAAGCTATTTTAAAGTGTTTGTCAATAAAACACGTGAAAATAGAATACAAATAAAATAGCTATTGCCACGAGATAGGCATCATTATAAGAAAAAAAATCTATTACCCTTTAATTGAAAAATGTATGAGAATAATTATACATTCTTGATAAGGAAAATACTATAAATTTGAATGAATATTTAAATATGGTACCATAAAATGCTATATGAATTGTGTCCTAGAGTAAACAAAAACATTTTGCCAAAAGTGATGGAATATAAACATTTGTCAATAACTGCAGAGTTTAAACAATTTTCTTAATGTAGCCTAGGAATCATCAGGGTATTGCAAATTCCATTTAGAATTATATGTATTTTCCATTTGCCTGATTGGTTTCAGTCTGAAAATAGTACCAAGTAAACATCAAATGGGATTAATAACCTAAAGACCAAAAGATGATGTTATACTCCAGGAGTTCTAAACATCCTTCAATACGTTTTCATGAATTTGAAAAATTAAAGCAAACTACGCTGAACAAATTTCAGTTTTTAAATCAAAGCATACAGGTTAAAGGAAGCACATACTTAAAAGACACCATGGAAAGCCGCAAAATCTTTATTGCCTGTGTCTTAATTTTTCATTTTGATTTTTATTCATTAACTGTATGTGTATAGTGGGCCTAATCTGCGGAGCATTATGCCAAATGGTAAAGTGATGTATAAAGGCACAAGGTCTCCACTTCCCTGTGCAGCCAGGGTACTGACAGTGATGACTGGGTATCTTCATCTGAACAAGAAACATGCAGATATACAGACATTTGTCACAATAAATAAACAAACAAAATAAAAACTGGGCTACTGATTTGGCACGTGGGAAGAAAAACTGGACAGCAAGAAACCGAGCATAATGATCTGTGCCATTGGAGAAAAAGAGTCATTGTCACCACGTGCACACATATATGCACATTCATAGCACACATATACACTCCATGTGAGGTGCTCTGGATCAGAGACAGATTATAATTATCCATTTTCAAAAGTTTCCGCATGTTCTTTGACACCCTGATTCTTATCCTGGGTCAACACAATAAAAGCCAGATCAAATGTCTTCTGCACACAAAATGCGATGTCTGTGTCATAAGCAAGCTGGAGATGGAATTAAGAAAAAAGTAAGGGAGTAGACTAATTTGGAAACGGCAATGAAGAGAAATTAAGGTAGCTACTCCACCTCCAGGCCAGGTAGTAGGGGCTATGGGGGATAAAACAGCTTTTACTTGGAGACTGCAGAGGAAGAAATGTCTTTGGCGAAGTATGCAATTTTAATTATAGTAAGATATCGAAGTGGAGCAGTTGAGAACAGAGGGCATTTTTCTGATGTTGGTCAGTAAGTTCCAGAGGACACATTAGAAAAGTTTCAAGAATTAGGAAAAGATAGAAGAAGGAAAGTAAAACAGGGAAGTACAGAGTAAAGGGGAATTGGAATGCAAAACATGAGGGGTATCCTGGGGCGCTGAGCCATCCATGTCATCGTGGCACCCATGTGACTAACTTTGTGGTCTGTCCATCGCAGATGAGATTGTAAGTCCGATGTGCAGTGGAGACCTGCCAGGGGCATTCAGAGTTCCAAAGCCTCCCATGCCTCCTTGCAGTAAGTATTGAAAATCTGGGAAAGAAGCTTATTTAGAGCACCTGAATCTAGGGTTCCCACCCATGGTATGGTCCCCAGACCAAGAGCATCGACAGCAATATCTAGGAACACACTAGAAATACAAATCTTTGGTTTCCAACTGAGACCTACTAAGCTCTGGGTTTTGGGTTAAGTCATCTGTGTTTTCAAAAGCGCATCAGGTGATTCTGATGCACACACACATTAGTTTGAGAACAATGATCTTAGAGGATGAGTTCCTTATCTCTCTCCCACTCGATTTATCACCATGTTGATCTGGAAGCCACTATTCATAGCAGAACAGGCTGAGTCTAAGAACTTTCTCCTAACCAAGACTCTATATTCTCATAATAGCTCAGTTTGCTATACAATGTTCAAAGAATTTTAATGTTATTGCCATAGAAGCAATTGACAAAGACTGAGGAATAATTAACTGATCCAATCGATACCACTACATATCAAAAATTAAAACCTTTAAGATTATTAATATTAATTCTGTTGAATTTAATTTTCTTAAATAAATAAAAACCTATTTGTTGAAATAATTATATATACCCAATAAGTAAAATTAACTTTTTTTCATATATATAGACATTTGAGGCTGAAAACTAAACCATATTTCTGTAATCTTGAAAATATCAATAAATATCTATTTTAAAAGTCAAAAAGAACTGAAGGTTTTTGAAATTAAACAGAAATCTTTATATGACATTCCAGGAAATTTGATGAAAACATTTGTAAATAATACAATTTTATTTTCCTGAATAGTTACATTGAGATTTCTATAGTATATTCACTTTACATTGTACATTTGGTGTAATAAAATGGTTAATTGCAGATGTTTAAGCCATATGGTATTAGAGGAAAAAATCCTTTCAAAAATGTGATTGAAAGGATCATTAATAAATGAATAAAGTATAAATGAAGTCATTACTATTAATTTATGTTTAACTCCACATGAAAAATTGGCAGACTTCAGATCTCATTAATATTATTGAGACTATTTAAAATAAAAAATATCAGTTTCTCATGAAATATTAGAAGACAAGACTCACTCAATAAAGAATCAAGCCATATTAACGAATTCATTTATACAGTAAATTTATTCAACAACCCTGTCTTCTGTGTTAGTCCTGGGTTTCTGCAAAGCTGGAATTCTCTGCACTTTACACATTCACACTTTTGATAGAACAGTATCACTGTAAAACATGCCTTTCCATTCATCCATTCATAAGAAAAATTCTCCTAGTCTGAAATCTTCATCATTAGGATTTATGTCTTTGGACTTTCAATATTTTCAGTGATTAAGTTTTGCCTATTTTGCACATACTTCTGATAGAGCATAACTTAGATCTTTGTTGGTGACTAGCACCTAATAGTTTAGCAAAGACTCGACAACAGTCTGTAAAATGAGGCAATCCTAAAACACTGTGGTATGCATTACAATATCCACAGAAAAACTCAATGGAAAAAAATAATGTAACAAGATAATTATTGCTTTGTCCTACATTTCTATAAAGTTCATCCTGTTGAAATCTATAGCAGAAAACTTAACTCAAAGAAATGTGGCCTTTAAAACTTAAAAATCAGCACCTCAGGCCAGGCATCTCTTTGTGATACGAATATTCCAATTCCACTCTTTTGATTATTTTAAAGTATACTCTAACTTATTGTTGATCACAGTCACTTTGTTGCACTATCAAATATTGTTCATTCTATCTAACTATCCAACTATAATGTTGTACCCATACTCCAGTTACCCTGATTTGCTTAATTCACATTGTACGCCTGTATCAAAACATCACATGTACCCTATAAGATTATACAAGTTTTATGTATCTATAGTAATTACAAATTTTTAAAAATTAAAAAAAAATTAAAAACCAGCAGAGTACCCACCAACTTCAATTTAACCAACATTACCTCTAAAGCTCAGAACAATTTTTATCCACAATAGCATAATGAGGACTGAATTACAGTAATGCATGTATTGAGAGGATTAAAATCTCTTGGTTACTGTAAAAATATAAAAACACACGACACGAAAACATAGTTGCATAGTGATAAAGTTTGGTTAATAATGCCAACAATTTCACATTATTGAATATATCGTGAAATGAGATTCTATTTAGGCAATATAATCTTACAAATATTTCATACAATGAATATATTCTTACAAGAATGAAGAAAGAAGGAAGAAACAATGCAAGAATTCCAACCATGTTACAAAATTAAGCCAAAGTAAACATCACTACTTTTAATAAAACTTCAAAGGTATATGCAGCTAACAGAAGACTGCATTGAAAAATTTAGAAATATAAATAACTGATTAACATCTTAATAAAAACTCAATAAATGCACGAACTGATGAATGTATTGATTGATTGTTTCAAAAGAACCGGAGATTTTCACCAGTTTTTTTAATCTGGAGCCACTAATCAGAATGCTACACTTCTAGATGCATGACATATGATTTCCCTTACATGTGTAACTCAGCGGTACGTTACTCTAATCCCTTAGGCAATAAACCCTGAACTGTTGAGTTTCACTCATACCTCCTACAGCAAATCATTTAAGCTTATTGATCCACAAGTTCCTCATTTCCAAAAAGTCATGTTAATAAAAATATAAATGTTTCCTTATGGACATTGAAAGAAATAATGAATTTAAAATGTTTGCATACTATATAAAGCACTAAACATATATAATAAATAATAATAATGATTATAATTAAGGCATTAAGAAAATACTCAATCCCTCAATTCTCCCTAAGATATTGGTAACAGCCTAAATCCAAATCTTTCCTCTCAAATTCCTAAAAATTATACAGACCAAAAACAATGTATTTCCTCCACCTAACAAAACAAAGGAAAACAAAAATACATCTTTAATCAAGGTCAATAGAATAACTAGGAGACAGAGAATAGTCCAACTTCTATTAATAATACTTTGTAAATAAGGATTAACACCCAGATTCAGCAAAGCCAGCTCAGGAATCCATTCAGAAGCAGGAAAGTCACAGAGGTACAGTTTGAATGTCCCTTCCAAAACTCATGTTGAAACTTAATCCCCACTGTGACGGTACTGAGCAGTGGGGCCTTTAAGAGGTGATTGAGTCATAAGAGATCTACCCTCATGGATGGATTAATCCAATCATGGACTAATGGATTAATGGGTTATCATAGGAGTGAAACTAGTGGCTTTATAAGAAGAAGGGAGACCTAAGCTGACAGGGGGACACTCAGCCTTCTCCCTCTGTGATGTCCTGCGGTGCCTTAGGACTCAGAACAAGGAGTTCTCACCAGCAGGAAGGCTCTCACCAAATGCGCCCTCTCAACCTTGGACTTCTCAGCCTCCACAACTGTCCAAAATAAATTGCTTTTCTTTATAAATTACCTAGTGTCAGACATTCTGTTATAAGCAACAGAAAACGGGCTGAGACGGAAGGACTTTGTGGAAAACACAGCAAGGGAGAGGGAGAGAACTAGAAAAGCCCATCCTAAGTGTGGACAACCCGATAGCAGTTCTGAGACGTGGCAGACCCTTAGGGAATAATGTCAGTGGATAAGGGCGACACTTCATTCAGATCCTCCTAGCCTCCCTATGATGGCATTTTCATGTGCTCCTACACCACCCCGCTCCCAGCACGTGCACTGCTTTTCCAGAGAACCTCTCAGACTTCTGGAGCCCTCTTTGCTTGCAGGCACAGAAGACTACGGGTGACCCTTAAGCAAGGTTTGTGCAGTGTGGAGTCTGACAACCCAGCCCCACTGCCGATGATCAGGGCCCTTCTGAGGATCTACGGATCTTCGCCAGATATCACGAGCTTGCTTGGCGTCCTTCCTTTTCCTTTCGTGCTTTCCAAACTTCCTTGCCAGTTTCCCTTGGGAGCATTTTGATACTTTTTTTTCCCCCTGGGGAATCCAAGCCAAAACAACTAGCTTCTGAGAGAACTGAAAGAGAGAGGCTTGAAACGCATGAGTTTATAAGAAGCAGTGGTACCTCCGAGGGTGAGTGGGAGTGACTTGGAATAAAAGAGGACACGGTGGCAGTAGAAGTCAAAAGTGTTATGAAAACGATAGAGAATGAGGAGCTACAGACAGGCTAGTATTTCCCTCCCTTCTCCAAGGAGCACAGTCAATTTGATGAAACTATACCTGATGTTTGGGTAAAGATTACAGTAGATACAGCCATCAAAAGTGCTCAAAAAAATCTATAAAATATATCTACTCGACTTTATTGTGTATAAACACTTTTCTGCTTTAATCTTAATTAGAAAAAAAATTACGAAAATCACTACCTGAATGGCATTCTCTCTTTGCTTTGGTCACATCTTTTCATATAATTTTTACAGAAATATTTTCTGAATTAATTCCAAGTTTTAAATTAGTACTACTTTTCAATGTGAACCATGTAAAAATTGCATTTATTATTTCCCTTTGTTTAAATGTTACTATTTAAGAGTTTTTTGTCCACCGCTTGCTATAAATTGCTATAAATTGTTTTGCCCTACATCGCCTCACTAGGATTTGTTAATGTTCCCACTAGACTGCAATGTCTGTGAGGTCAGAGGCCCGTCTTTTGTAGTCAGCATTGAAAGCCCAGCTGAGAGCACAATTCAGGATGCTCATTTGTGGTCGGTTGAGAGACTGCACCACGAAAGTGTTTGTGTCCCAATTCCAGGACCTGGGAATATGCTACTTCATGTGGCAAAAGGAAATGTCAAGGTCTGATTAAATTAATGATTGGGGGCTGAGGGATTATCCTGGATTATCCCACTGTGCCAAATGTAATCATAAGTGTTCTTATAAGGAGAGGCAGGAACGTCAGGGTTAGAGAGAAAGAGGTCTAATGTGCTACGGGGTCTCCAAAGGTGGAGACAGGGGTTATAGGGAGTGCAGATGGGCTCATGAAGCTGGGAAAGGCAGGTACTGGATTCTCCCCGGGAGCCTCCAGAAGACACCAACCCTACAGAAGGGACTGGTTTTAAATTTCAGACCCCCAGACTCTCAGAGAATCAATCTGTGCTGCTTTATATCACTACGTTTGTGGTAATGTGTTACAAAAGCTACAGGAAAATAGTATGTCAGTAAGTCTGGAGGTGTGGAGGTCAGAAATTTAAAACCAGTCCCACTGTACTGCATTCAAGTGTCCGTAGGGCTGGTTTCTTCTGCAGGCTCCAGGGGACAATCTAATTCCTGTCTTTTCCAGCTTCTGGGGGCCCCTGCATTCTTTCTGGGCCCCCTTTTGACTGTTAGGAACAGCGGGTTTCTACATTTCCATAACTCTTCTAAGATCATATGATAGTAAATTCAGGCTTCAAAATGAGACGTTTTCTGAACAATAAACCCTGTGCTATTTTTATTAGGGTTTGTTAAATTATGACAGTCATTTTCTTAAGATAACTGTATGAAAACTGGACTCCATACTACTAAAATATTTTCTGCATTTCTTTATTCATTTTAATTAAAATGGAAGATAGCAATTAAATGAATTTTAGTATGTTTCAATGATTAATATGAATGAGCCTCTAGATAACACTTTTGATTCAATCATTCCAGGCTGAATGTAATAGAATCAAAATATCACCTATGCAACATACTAGCACCACTTTTCAGTTTCCTCGTCAATTCATGCAGAATTCTTGGTTTCAGATAAACATCATTAAAATAATGAGATGAACATTAACACTGTTTCATATATTAAATAGCCCTTTTGTAATAAGTTTTAAATCATTTCATTTATAATAAGTACAAATTCAACTGTTCTCAATAACTTCCATAAATGTGGTACTTCAATTTCTAAATGTATTTAATGATATAATTAAATTGCATATTATTTCAGCATAGGCAACCTAAAAATGCAATGATTTTTAGAAACTTGGTTTTATTCAAGTATTATTTACAATGAAATAAATAAAACACTTTTAAAGTGAGCTCGTGTTAGTCCATTCATGCTGCTATAACAAAATACCAAATACTGGGTAATTTAGAAATAATAGAAATTTATTTCTCGCAGCTTTGGAGACTAGGAATTCCAAGATCAAAATGCTGGAAGATTTGGTGTCTGGTAAGGGCTTACTCTCACCTTCTAAGGTGGTGCCTTCTTGCTGCATCTCACTAAGGGGAAGAGGTTAAACACTGTGTCCTCATGTGGCCAAGGAGATGGAAAGGCCAAGAAGGTCTCTGAAACTTCTTTTATAAGGGCGTTAATCCCATTCATGAACGCAGAGCCCTCATGACTTAATCACTTCCCCAAAGGCCCCACCTCTTTGTACCAACACAATGGGATTATGTTTCAACATGAATTTCGGAGGGACACAAATATTCAAACCATAGCATTTTACCCCTAGCTTCTGAAATTTCATATGCTTCTCACATGCAAAATACATTATTCCATCTCAATAGTCCCAAAGGTCTTGTTCCACCATCAATTTTAAAGTCTAAGTCCAAACTCACATCTAAATAGCATATAAATCAAATGCAAATTGAAACCACAGTGAGATACCATCTTACTCCATTTGGAATGGCCATTATAAAAAAAGTCAAAAAAGAGATCTGATAAGAGTGGCCTTAACGTCCATATTTCTATTAGCATTCTGGTCATGACCACTTAAGTCATCTCTATGATCAAAACTCTCTACAGCTCTCCTCTTCTCCTGAGCCCTCACCAGAAATGCCTTTAAAACTTGTTCATGGCAAGAGTGGCTCTTTCTGGCATCCACTTCCAAACTCCTCCAGCCTATACCATTACCCCTTTCCAAAGCCACTTACACATCTTTAGGCATTTGTTATTAATACATCCCACTTCTCAGTACTAATTTCTGTTCAGTCCATTTCTGCTGTTATAAAAAAGTATCACAGACTGGGTAATGTATAATTAATAGAAATATATCTCTCACAGTTCTGGAGGCTAGGAAGTCCCAGATCAAGGTGCTGGCAGATTCAACGTCTGGTGAGGGCTGGCGCTCTCTTCCAAGGTGTACCTTGTGGCCGAGTCCTCCAAAGGGGAAGGGGTGGAAGCCTGTGTCCTCACATGGCTGAAGAGCTAGAAGGAGCAGAGGGCTCTCTGAAGCCTCTTTTATAAGGGTATTAATTCCATCTATGAGGGCAATGCCCCCATGACTTAATCACTGCCCAAAAGACCCCACCAACCTACCACCACAATGGAGATTAAATTTCAACATGAGTTTTGGAGGGACACAAATATTTAAACCATAACAATGCCCTTTGATAAATTTTGTTAAATATATTTGTTTGCGGATTCATTGCCACAATGAAAATATAGAACATTTACATCTCCTAAAAAGCTTCCCTCATGGTCCTTTGCAGTAACACTCTCCCACTCCCAATCCTTGGCAATCACTGACCTCTTTAGAGTCATCCAAGTTTTGATTTTCGTAGAATTTGATATAGATAATATTATATAATATGTAGCCTTTTGTATCTGGCTTCTTTCATTTAGGAAAATACTTTTGAGATTTTTCCATGCTGTTCCATGTTTCAGTAGCATATTCTTTTTATTACTGAGTTGAATTTCACTGTATGACTATGCTAGGATTTGTTTATCTATTCACTAGTTAATGGACATGTGGGTACTCTCTAGTTTAGGGCTACTATAAATAAAACTGCTATGAACATTCACATGCGTGGCTTTGTGTGAACATAAGTTTTCATTTCTCTTAGATTTCATGCCTCAGAATGGAATGGATAGGTCATATGGTAAATATATGTTTAGCTTTATAAGAAACTTTCAAACTTCTTTTCAAATTGGCTGAATCACTTTGCACTCCCATTTGCAATATCTAAGAGCTACAGTTGTTCCTTACCTTTGTTGACACTTGGAATTGTCAGGCTATTTAATTTGAGCCATTCTTATAAATACATTTCCATTTTTTTAATGAATAGCAATATTGAACACCTTTTCATGGATCTTTTTGTTGTTTGTGTATCTTACTGTGTGAAGTGTCTCTTCTCATGTTTTACCCATTTATTTTATTGGGTTGAATGTCTTCTTAGCAATGAGTTGGAAGAGTTGTGTATATACTTTTGGAATAGAACTTTTTAAAATTTATTTTTATTTCAGCATATTACAGGGGTGCAAATGTCTAGGTTACGTATATTGCCTTTGCCCCACCCAAGTCAGAGCTTCAAGCTGTCCATCACCCAGACAGTGTGCATTACACCCATTAGGTGTGTATATACCCATCTCCTCCTCCCCCCTCCTACCTGCCCGACACTCAGTGAATGTTGCACATAAATGTTGATCATTTTTTGAATAGTATTAAAGCTCAGTTGTCATTAAGGTGAGTAAGCAGCTCCCTTAAAATTATCAATGCTTACTTCATGCATTTGGAAGCTCTGATAGTAGATGCATAATTATAATCCTAAATTTCTTCTGATATATCAATACTTCTATCATTATCAAGTGTTCTTCCTAATCTCTAGTAATACTCTGTCTTGACATATGTATTATCTAATATTAATGTGGCCCTTCCAGCCATCTTTGTTTACTGTTTCCATGGTGTATTTTTTTCATCCATTTACTTTCAAACTATCTATGCCTTTATAATTAAGTTGTATCTTTTATTTATTCTTTATTATAATTCATCTTTTAACTGGATTTTTTTAGTCTTAACATTTAATGTAACTATTAATATGATTGATTTAGAACTACAATCATAATATTTTTTCTTTTATATACTTTTTATTGCTATTTCTCTTGTCTTTTCTTAGATTATTTCAATACATCTACAATTCAACTTATTTATTCCAAATGAAATTTTTTTTACTCATTTCAAAATATTAAGGGGTGCAAATGTTTTTCGTTTGCTTTTTGGATATTGTCCACTTAGGACTGATGTTACAACACTTCTTTAAAATATTAAAAGCAACCTAGGATCATTTATAGTACCCTATATTTTTATGTTATTATTGTTATATATGTTATTCTATATGTATATTACAAACCTCACAAATTTTTCACTCATATAAATTAGAAAGAAATTCGGAGTATGAAGGATAAACTTTTTAAAATAATATTTTCTGTGTATCAGGACAGTCATCGTTTCTGGTGTTCTTCCTACCCTTCTGGCGATTCATGTTTCAATCTGGTGTAATTTTCCTTCAATCTAAACAACTATTTATGATTTTTGTAGTGACATTGTTCTTGTAATTAATTATCTTTCCAATATTTAAAAGTATCTTTTTACATTTCATTTTTGTAAGAAATCTTTGCTTGACACAAAATCCTGGGGAGACATTTTATCTTTCATTCAACACTTTAAAGAAATTGCTCTGGTGTTCTCTGGTCTCTATGATTCCTGCCAATAAATGTCCCGCTAATTGAATCATCGCTCCACTTTATGTTATGAGTTTTTATTCTCTTAATGCTTTCAAGATTTGGTCTGGCTTTTCACAGTTTGACTATGATATGCATATGTGTGGCATTTTCTGTATTTATTCTAGTTGGTGCTGAGAATCTTGAATCTATAACTTGATATCTTTTGTCAAATATTAAAAATTGAGGCCATTTTCCTCAGATATTTTTCTCTTTTCTGTGCATATTAAACTCCAATTTCATGATTTTCTATACTTTGATATTATCCAGTAAGTCCTTGGATCACTTTGTTGTTCCAATTCTTTTTCCTCTTTGTTCTTCAGCTTTTATAATTACCAACTCTCTGCATTCAAGTACACTGATATTTTTCTTCCTCATCTCCCTTCAGTTGTTAAATCTCTCCAGCTAATTTTTTATATCAGGTATTTCAGTTTTCAGTTCTAGAATTTCCTTTTTACCTTTTTTATTATTTCTAGTTCTCTGATGAGATGTCCTATAAACTTTTTTTTTTTAATTTTGGAAAGCTAATTTTTGGTTACATTTCAGGATATTTGTCATGACTCTCACAACCTTTATTTCCTAATTCCAACTTCTGGACCATCTTGAAGTTGATCTCATTTGTCTTTTCAATTGAGAATGCATCCCAATCTCTTCATCCTCTCTAAATTAGGAAATTTTGAATTACAGCTAGCAAAAAAGTATTTCAATAGAAAACTATACATTGTTTTAAGGACACTCTCCAGGTTTTTTGATTTTAGTCTTTCTTTATCCTTGAGTTATTTTATAACTCTGTAAGTTGTAGGTAGCCCTAAGACCTGCAACTTCTGCCCTGTCTAATAAAGGTCCAATTGACTTCCCTCCCTTCCATGGGGGAAAAAAAATTGCCCCCATTTGACTATTTATTTCAATACTCCTGATATACCTTTGAACCAGTTATAATATTGGTCTAGTTCAATAAATGAGTAAAACAAAATATTTCACATGTGTTCATTTTTATCTCTATAAATTCATGATTTTACCTTTTTTTGAAAATTATCTATTGGCAGTATCTTAGATATTATCAACATTAAGACATGGAAACTCTGAACTCTGTTATTTTCTATAAGTAATGTTTCTTTTGTTTTAGCAGGCAGTTAACTTGAATGATCACAGATTGCTTCTTGGACAGTAGCTCCAATCTCAGTTCAGATCCATGGTCTCTGGGTTTCTCTGAGTCTATTCCACTCTTGCATGGTTCAAGGAAAGAAATCTAGGATCGTTTCCCTGGCCCTTTCTGAAAAAAATACAAGATGTAACACAAAACATTGCTATGGGTATCTTACCCTATTTTCAATGTGGCTGAATTGCCCTGCCTCCTAACTGTGGCTCCTGAGGCAAGAAAGACTGTGATCCTTCCAAGACTTCCTGCTGCTCAGCTCCATGATTGCTCTTTGCTCTTTTCCCTCAGGTAGAAACAACGGTGGCAATCTTATACCATAAGACATTCTTAAGAATGTGTATTCCATGCCTGCTTACTTTTCTTCATTCCCCAATGCCTTCAGGTAGCTGCTTCTTGTAGTGCATCTAAATTTGATCATTGCTAACGTCGGTCCACTTGGACCTTAGTCAACCACTATTGGAAATGCAATTTTGAATATCCTAAGGTTTTGAAAAAACTTAATAATGCATCAATACATTTGACTCCAATGCACTTCATAATAATGGGATATATGTACACATGTTTGGGACATGCACATTTAATATGTAACATATTTATCCCATGATATAAATGTGGCCTGATATTTGATGAGTGTAATCTTTACTATTTATGAAAGTTAAGAATCTTTTATATATTTCTTTGAATTGACAGTAGTATAAAATATAGGTCTTAGGAAATAAAACAGGAAAAAATTTGAACCTTCTTTTTGAGGCTGCTCACTGTTCTGTCTTGTTCCAAAAAAGGAGAAGAAGAAGAAATAAGCCAGTGATAACAGTTATTAAGAATGGCTACGAATGAAAGCTGCATTTACAAAAATAGACTCGAATTTTCATGAGTTGTTCATCTGTCTTCGTGTGCTTTTGTTATTACCCTTCGCAAAATGCTCATCTTTACCTATGACTACATCTTATATTACCCTCTCTCATAACGGCTTAGTATTTGTCCCCTGGGTGGGATGTTGCACTCATAACTCACACACTCCTGATTTCCATGATGTAACAAAACACAGTCTGTTGCTATGGCAATGGTCAGCATCTTGCAGGAAAAGCCGCTGTGATTACAGGTCTCTGGTGCTAGACTCTTTTCCTTTCAATCAATTTTCAGAGGTCCCTTTTGTTCGTCCAAACACTCCAAATTCAGTGTTTAATGTGCTTTGATTAATGTTTCAAAGTTTAACCAGTATAGTGAAGTGTTATGTGGCAGGCTTTGTCCATATTTTTCTTTAACTACATTGTTCAGCCTATATGAATAGTTCACTGAATCATAGTAAACTAGATGCATCTGACAATTAAAACACACATAAATCAGTCTTGAGAAGCAAATGCATATATTTTACCATTTGTTTACGCGTGAGCTAGGTGGTAGGACTCAAATCTTAAACACAGAAGCTGAATTATAAAGGACAAACTTTATTTCAATAATGTCTTGATTATTAAATATGGCTCATAACCCTGAATTATTGTATGTTGAGGATAGGGAGATCATTCCTATCACAGGGTAAGCCACCCCAAGCATGAGACTACCAAGGTATTGCCTTGTAGTCATCAGAAAAATTGTAGTCAAATACTTAGTTTCCGAGGTTAAATGTTTATTAAGTGAAAAGCATACATTCTGCTTAAATTGTATGTAGGTTTGTTTAAAAGTGAAAGGTCCCTTCTCTGGGGTATATTCTTATTTTTATAAAATGTAAATATCTTTGTGCAGTTTTTCAGTTCTTGTTTAGAACACAAAGTCCAAATAACAATGAACTTGGGTTTCATGAAAATAGTGAAACAGGCCAGTTTTTGTAGAAATAAGCCATCGTAGAGTAAACACACTATGAATTTCCTAATTAGTCAAAACTTATTTTTAAATATTTCACTCAATATTTAGATCAGTAATTTTGTGACAAGGCAAACCATCTAAGAAATGCAAAATGAAAAGGTCCTATTTGCCAAATCTGAAGAATAACTTAACAGCCCCTGACATAAAACATCATTCAAGTAACCATGACTCTTCTACTGCTGATTCAATCTTAGATCCAATTAAATGTCACCTGGTAATTTGAGTTGCCAGTTAAAGCCTAGACTTTTTATACTGAATTAAATTATTTTCCTTCTTCAAAATAACCAAAGATATCCTAACTTAAAGTACTATTTAAAATCCACTAGATAAGAAAACCAATTTTGTGGACTATCATCTAGCATATACATCTAAATATCTTTTTAACAACTACTAACACATAGACTGAGTAACTTATATAGTTTCAAAAATCATGGGCATTATAGATTAATCTATACCCACTATCAACCCCCAAATTTATTCAGGATCAAATATATCTATAGGACTGAACTCTATTTAGAAAGGAAGTATGTAATTTTCACAAAGAGTGAAAATCCATCTATCACACATGATGCTACTAAGTGGCATCATTTTTTTAAGTATAGGTACTTACAAGTTTATGAGTTTACATTAAAAAATACATTTTGCATGTTCTTCTGCCCTTTACAGATCTGTTCATAAACCTTAGTGATATCTGGTGCTGCATTCCATATATCCAATGCAACTTTCTGTTTCGCTTGAGCTCCCTGTTTTCAAAACTCACTCTCCAAGAAGGACTAGCCAAACTAATTTTGCCCCCAAAATGAATAATAAATAATCTTAATATATTAGATTTACAATTCATCAGAAACATCTAGTCTTAAATAACAGCAAAGTGTCTCTGATTGAAACTGGTGTTATGTGAGACAGTAGGTGAGGTAGGTCAAGTCCATGGCAGCCTATGAAAGACACTCTGCCTACTCATAGCCTGCCCTTCTGGCAAGACAAGTGCCAGAATTAGCATTCCACTTAGCAGGAGTGTAGTAACAACTGTAGTATACAGTGATGTTCATATTACGATTTCTTATAGAATGTGAATCAGTCAACCAAAGATGGTATTGAATTTCTTGTGGTCTGCTAGTTTACTGCATGGACCTATGAATGCATCAGAGCAAGGTAGCACATATTTCATGACAAACATCTGACAGTAACACTGAGCAGAGCAAGCATTTTAAGCAACAAGGATAAAGGTAAAAGAAGACATATAACCTGTTGGAACTTTAAGATGAGTAGTTTTAAATTAATACACATGTATTTCTATGGAGAAAAAAAGCACAAACTTCAAAGTTAGGCATAAGACATAATGAAGTTAATGAACATAGGAAAAGGTGTGCCAACTAACCCAATGTGCCAACCAACTGTACTAAATTATACAAATATAAATTAAAATATCTATTCTGTTTCACGGCCTTTCTTTTGAACATTAAATGAACCAATATATAATATGGTAAGCATTTTAACAGAAATAAGCTAAACATTTTTAATGATCACTTTATGTATTATATAAGAACAAATATTTTCCTTTGAGTAGACACCCAGTAGTGGGATTGCTGGATCAAATGATGGTTCTACTTTTAGTTCTTCAAGGTAACTACATACTATTTTCCATACATGTTGTATTAATTTGCAGTCCCACCAGCAGTGTATGAGTGTTCCTCTCTCTCCACATCTGCACCAACATTTGTTGTTTTGGGACATTTTGATAAAAGCCATCCTCACTGAAGTTAAGTGATATCTCATTGTGGTTTTGATTTGCATTTCTCTGATGATTAGAGATGTTGAGCAATTTTTCATATGTTTTTTTGGCCATTAGTCTGTCTTCTTTTGAAAATTTTCCATTTAAGTCCTTGGCCCACTTTCTAATATAAAAACATACTCATGTTGTCATCTGATCTTTGACAAAGCAGACAAAAACATACACCAAAGAAAATAATCCCTATTCAATAAATGGTGCTGGGAAAATTGGATAGCCACATGCAGAAGACTGAAACAGGATCCACACTTCTCACCATTCACAAAAATCAACTCACGATGGATAACAGACTTAAATCTAAAGAATGAAGCCATAAGAACTTTAGGAGAAAATGTTGGAAAAACTCTTATAGACATTGACCTAGGCAAAGAATTTTTGAAGAAGATCTCAGAAGCAATTACAACAACAAAAATAAATAAATGGCTTCTGTACAGCCAAGGAAACTATCACAAGAGTGAACAGTTAACCTGCAGAATGGGAGAAAATATTTGCATGCTACACATCCAATAATGGGCTGATAACTAGAATTTGTATAGAATTCAGGAACATCAGCAAAAAAAATCAAACAATTCCATTAAAAAGTGGGCAAACGACATGAACAGAAACTTTTCAAAAGAAGATAATAGCCAACAAACACATGAAAAACTGCTCAACATTTCTAATCATGGGAAAATGCAAATCAAAACCACAATAAGATATCATTTAATTCCAGTGAGAATGGCTTTTATCATAAAGTCCCAAAACAACAAATGTTGGTGTCAATGCAGAGAGATGGGAACATTCATACCACTGCTGGTGGGACTGCAAACTAGTACAATCTCTATGGAACGTAACATAGAGATACCTCAAAGAGCTAAAAGTAGAACTACCATTTGATCCAGCAATCCCACTACTGAGTATCTATCCAAAGAAAAAAAAGACATTCTATTAAAAAAAAATCTGCACTACAATGTTTATAGTAGCATGATTCACAATTGCAAAGATGTGCAAACAACCCAAGTGCCCATCAATACATGAGTGGATTAATAAAGTGTGGTATATGTATGCCATGGAGTATTACTCAGCCATAAAAAACAATGGTGAACTAATACCTCTAGTATTATCCTGGATGGAGCTGGAGCTCATTCTTTGAAGTGAAGTATCACAAGAATGGAAAAACAAGCACCACATGTGCTCACCATTAAATTGGCACTAATTGATCAATAGTTATGTGCACATATGGAAGTAGCAATCATTGGGTGTCAGGCAGATGGGAGAGGGCAGGAAGTATGGGTAGATTCACACCTGATGGGTGCGCTGAGCACTTTCTAGGGGATAGACATGCTTGTAACTCTGACTTAAGCGGTGCAAAGGCAATATATGTAACCAAAGTGTTTGTAACCCTGTAATAATCTGAAATTTAAAAAAAAGAATAAATGTTATATTTTGAAACTTAAAATTTATTGTCAATTTAAATAAACATTTTGTTTATATGGGATTTATTATACCAAATTTCTGTTTTTCAAACTTTAAATGTCCTAAAGCAAAGTTTGTAAAGTGAATGTTTAGTTTTCTTACAACAACTGAATTTAATCCATTTCATAAGCAATTGCATTTCAGTAAATACTAGATACTATAATGTACTTATTGGAAATACACAAACCAATACATTCTAGTCACTTATTTCAAATGGGTTTAAAATTTTCTTCAGTTGCATATGACATACTGAATTTTTCCTGGAGTTGTTTTCTAATTACTATTTTTAAAGCAATTAAGTAAAGATAGGTTTGGAGAGTATAAACTGATTTCACTTAGTTCTTTATTACCTTAAATTAAAATTATTAATTACCCATTTTTATTTTCAATGTATCTGTTTATGCTAATGTTTTTCACCATTGCTTTACACCAGCAATTATTATTATACTCTTGTCATGCAGAATCCTAAAGCTGAATATGAAAAACACTGTACTAGGGTGAGAAAAGAAAATATTAGAACACGTGTTTATGATTATCTCATCCTCTAGAAATTTCTCATCCTGTATTTTATATAGCAGTATGAATGTGTGTTATTTAAATCACATATTACTGTAAGAGTACATGCAAAGAAGTTATAAATCGTCAAATTGTACTTCTTACTAAGGGTAAAAAATATAATTGATAGGAAAATACTTTCAAAATGTCCAAAGACCTTAATGTGGGAGAATGTCCTAAGTTAGATTTGACAATTGAATTACTGATACTATATTGAATCATATTAGCATTTCACTTTTTTAACAATTTTTCCATTTAGTAGATGTAATGACAAATGATACAATAATATAAACAATAACATTGAATACAATGACAATAAACCTAGACAGAAAACTAGGAAAATTTGCCTGTAAATCACCTACTTATGCTTAAAATGGACCATAAAACTGAATATATAAGCCTTGAGAATATAAACTTATGAATACAATAGGTTGTGGAAATTTGGGTTATTTCAAATAAAAGAAAAAAAGCAAATATATAGACTACTAATGTTAAAATTTCATTTCAGACAAGGAAATGATTCTATTGAAAGTGGCTCCAAAAGCCAGTACCCCTTGGTTCATAGAGCTCATTATTTACAGAGGAAATTTTATAAACATGAAAAGTTGTGGTGTATGCAGTACCTAATCTAACAATATCTAATAACACGTTTTCAAAAAGGATTAATTTATCTAATCAGGATTTCTTATTGCTTTTGATTAAAGCTTGTATTCACTATATTAATATCAAATAACATGCAGAACAAGGAAACTTATCCATTGGGAAGAAAAAAGTTTTTAGTTCTCATCATCCAAGTTGAGCTGATTTATCCCTCAAATGTTAACACTTAATTTGATCCCCATAAAGCAGCCTTTAAAACTCCTATGTTTTATGAGCTGTGTGCCTCTTTTAAAGCTCATATGTTTTTGAACCTATTATGACTAAGCATTCACCATGAGAAACCTTTATATGGTGAACCTGGTCAGATTTTCAGAAAGATATATCAAGTTTAGATGTTGGTTACATTTTCCTATATCTAATTGTAATATTTCTTTGCAATGAAAATCAATGCAACTATTCTATTTTAAGAAAATCTTTATTAGATCTACTTATTATAGATAGGCTAAAAATATTATCACACCCATCGTTTTGAGTTACAGGGTAAATTTTCGAGAATTTCTACGTCACTTACAAACAGTAATACCCCAGAACAAGTTATTCGTTTTCCCAAAAGAAATGTCCTTATCAACTGTTTTGAACTTGATTTAAAAATAGGGGAAAAGAGCAAAAATTATTCTACTTTGCTGATTTGAGCAAATAGCAAATGCAAATATACCTGAAAGGGGAAAAACAGTATCGTTGCTTAAAATAAAAGTCAAACGTGAAGTAGGCAAGTGAAGACACTTTTATGAGGAATAAATATGCATCTGATAACACAAAAAGGTGAAGATGAAAATGCAATCAGTTCTCTAATGAATTAATAGGTACGGCATGAACTCTCAAGTTGCTTTGTGTTAAACAGCTAATGAGCAGAAGAGTAGTTGCTACAAACAAGATAGTCAGTATATTCCAGAAACTCACTTGCCTTTTTAAGGCATTATAAATAGCACACGGCTACTTCTCGAAAGTTGACATATTTTCCCTTTCTTTCTACATTTAGTGAGAATTGTTAGAGATTTTTCTATGTAGGGAAATAGCAGTAACAAGGAAAAGGTCAAAGCTAGATGTTTTATGCATCGTATCTGCAAATATATTTTACTTTTCTTAGTTTGCATTGCTTTTAATATGAAATTTACAACTAGTTTTTCTTACAGTGCTTTTTGGTCCATTCCAGGAGAATGACACTTCACTAGCCACTTCACTGAAACATGAGGGACTTAACAGTCTCAGATGTTGGCAAGGACCAGCTAAGTGACTTAAAACACTGAAGTTCATTATTGGGCATAGTGAATACCCTATTTAAAGGACAACTCTCCTTGGCTTTACTCATTTGTGGAGATGAGGAAACAAAGCCTCAATATTGCTAGATTATTAAGTTTTCAAAGTGGTATACAACTGCTTTCGTGACACCTTCTAATTTTTTAATGTTGATGCCTACGTCAAACAATTTAAAATATTGTGAAGGCATAATGAAATATGTCCAGTTGCAGATGACCTGAATTAATTCAAAGGCAAATGAGAGGGCACTCTTTACTCAGTGGCCCATCCTGAGGTCACCCCCCTCCCTGGCTCCCTAGCTGAAAGACTTCTAAGTGAGAATCATGACCCAATCTGTACCAACCGCACTCTTTCCTGGAGATTTGACATATGTTAGGAGATTCTCAGATCCCACTTTTTTGAGGACGAATTATTGTATAACACAGCACCAAAAACAGTAAGAAGATCCCAAATCTCTATGAAGGACATTGATTTCTAACCACCTTTCAAGTTTTTAATTGACTACCACAGTTCTTCTGATAAATATTCTTTCATTATTTTTCCCTTCTGGTAAACAGAATTGAGTTTTGTTGCGGGAATATAAGAACAAAACAAAACAGAAACAATCCAACAACAGCAACAAGAAAACCTTAACTGAAATGGCAGTCTTCTTTCTTTTCATCCAACTCCTTTCTCCTGTCAATGGGTTTTCAACTAGGAGGAAGACCATGGTCTTAAGGGGATTTGGATGGGAGAGGAAGAACTTTGGGGGAGCAAGAACTTTGGTTGTCAATGTAATTGTAGAGAGTAAAGGGCAATTGCCATTAGTATTTAGAATTTCAGAAAGTAGAATTAGTAGAAGTTCCAGGACTAGTAAATACACTGAAATCACAGGCTCAGTATAAATCATGCCTAAAGATTTATGCCGTTCCAATACCAAAAGAAATATTGCTTTGTTTCTAAAAGATCCCAAGAAGGGTGTCATGATATACTTAAAGTTGTCAACAGCCGTACCACCCTGAACATGCCCAGTCTCCTATGATATACCTAAAGTCAGCAATCTGTTATTTCAAAATCTAAGACATCACCTTGAATCTTGAGCCCTGTGATTTCGTCAGTGGTGGATCAGGTCAGCCATGCTGCTTCTCCAAACCATCCTCAAATGGTTTTCTTTCGTTCGTTCATTTTGTCTTCACAAACGTTATCTCTGCCCTTGAGTGTTTACAATATGTGCAAGAAGGTACATTAAAAGACTCAGAATTTTTGCAATAAAAAAGAGAGAAATAAAACATATATAGTCTCAAGAATCTGAAACCCAGACATTTCACTTAATTTCTCCCTTATTTGTCTGCCAGCTTTTACAGAACGAAATCTTTCATAGCACCTTTCTTCTGTTGTCACTAGAGAGAACCTGAAATTTTCTTCACTTTTCACTACCATTTATTTTTGGATTACTCACTGAAATAAAATGAATGTTTTGCAAACGGCTTCCATTTTTTAAGTGAGTAGGTAACCATTTTTAACCAGTGCAATAGAACAAGTTCATTAGGGAAAATAATATGCAATTATAGATCTTAATAAATATATACATTTTTGGTTTAAAAATTTGTCAGAAGCCTTAGTGAATGTGTAGAGGTTATGAGAGTATGTTGCAGGTATTTGGTAGTTTCTGTTGCATGAGGAAACTCATTAATAAAGCTGAAGAAAGCAAGAATGGTCTGTATGTCCCTTCATCTCATCTCACTCTATTCTGTCTTATTCAAATTAAGTACTTTCTTCAAATCTGCCAACCTCCTCCAAGTCTTTTTATTGCCTTTTACTAAGCTTGATGAGTATGTGCTTATTGATCACTTGGCACATGACAGAAAGCACTCCAGAATTGTAAAAGATAGCAGAAGCATAGTGATATACAGTTGCAAAGGCACTGAGGAGGGAGTATTTTTAATGTGGTTGGGAGGGTTGAATATCTTGGATAAGCAAAGCCTGATGTCATTAATTATTCTGTAATTCTTCGGTCTTCTTTGTTGCAATAGTATTGTTAAAAAAAAAAGAAAAGAAAAACACAAAACTTGTTTACATAACTGCAACTTTGATAGAGTGTGAACTGCCCAGAGCAGTCAATGTGTCTCAGCTTTGGTATTTCCATGTCTAAGCAACTTGTCTGACTCATAGGAGGCACTTAATGAGTGACTATGAATGAATACATGAAAAACAATTCTAAATTATTGCTTTCATCAAGGTTCCTTCTAATTCACTATCTTCTCAAGATATTCTACTATGTAACACTAGGTGTGCTGACTCTGCCTCGCACTTGGATCTTTCACTATACATAAAGAAAGAAGTTGACTCTCCATTATTTATTTAGTTAATTGGTTAATGAGGGTCATTTACCAAGACATGGCCAAGGCACGCAAGACATCTCATTCCTTGACCTAATGAAATTGAGAGCCAGAACTGGGATGTGGTAATTGCCCAAGGGAAATTCATTTCTTAAACACAGAATGATTTGCTGTTCAACGTGGTGTGAAACTCTAAAAAATTCTAGAAAGTCTAAACGGAAACTTGCATCAAGCCCAGTATTGTGTGAAAACAATTTACATGAGATGTCTAACCAGAACCACAAATACTACATGCCCACTTGGACTGTGTTATTGTTTATCATTGAAGGATATCTCATATGGAAGCCACTACTTGGGAGTGGAAAGCAGCAGGTGCTTTGGAGACAAATAAAACTGGATTCCTTCCTGACTGTGTCACCTGTAACCAAAGCAAATCTTCTTAATGCTGCAGATCATCAGTTTACTCATTTTTAAATATGCTAATGATTAAAATACCTATCTTAAGCGATTATGACTACAGAGGTCTGAAAAGCACTTTGCCCGGTGCTTGACACACAACAGATGCTCCAAGATATGATTTCTCCTCCCCCCGTTGAAATCAGTACCACCCCTGCCTATCCAACTTCTGTACATTTTTTAATTCAACAAACAGTTGTTGAGGACCACTCTGATAGGTATTATAGAAAATATAAAAATGAAATAGATAATGGTTCTAGCCTTGTGGAAATTTAACAGCTTGAAGTGAGAACCAATCACATCACATATAACTTACAGAGGTGAGTACAATGTTAAAGCTCAAATAATGTGGTGCAGTGGTATGGTGGGGGGTGAGATTTGTCTGAGTTAGATGATTCTCCAAAGGTCTCTTGAGAAAGTGTAGGGTTCATACAACCTAAAGCTTTGCATCTTATATTAAACCTTCTCTAACCAGTGTAATCACTAGGGAAATCTTTTCTTTTTACTTTACTATTTCATGTATGGTAGACCTAACTCCCTTACTGGTTAACAAAAACATTTGGAAGTTACTTATTTCTATCACAGGGCGAAGGCTAGAGTTACATCATGATGTAAAATGTGGGGGAAAAAAACCAAATTGGTTTGGAATGAAAAGATCAGAGATATGTAACCTTGGTCATTTGCAGAATACTTTCTATCTATAAAATGTACTCGTCTCACTAATTCCAAGAGATGGGAAAATGATTTAACAAGGTAGTAGCCATAGAACAGTTCCTTAATGGTCAAATGCTATAGAAATAGAGGTAATTTTTATCATACTTGAAGTTCAAATAGCAATTGTTGATTCATTAAAACTCATATGGCTTAGAAAAGAATTTTCCAATGTCTCAGTGAATCACTGAGATGTTTCATAGGGGGGCATATAAATGAATATTTAGCTTCCTTTGTAAAATCAATCAACCATAGAAGTGATATATTCAGACAATTCCTGCAGCATACTGGAAATATTAATATTTTTTATTAGCTTTGATAATACCTCAACTTGTACTGTAGTAAAATGATACTAAGCTTTGGTAGAATAAAAATGACAAGCAAACCTTAAACTCCATAGTAAAACCTAAATTGAAAAATCTGAGATCACAAATTTTTACACTCTGAAAGTAAAGTGTGATTCAGATTTCAGGGCAATGGTTTTGCAAATAAACAGAATTATAATTTTCCCCATTATTCCCCTATCTTCTAATTCCTTCATTTGGAAATTTTAGAATATACACATTAAAAATAATGTAGTTGATCAATTGAGTTTTCATTGATTTGAGGAAATATTAATGAGAACTAATGTTTACCTGAAAGCCACAGAAGTATATTTAGAATCCGTGTGTACCACTACCGGATTGTATTAACTTGCATAATTTACGTGAGTACTCTGGCCTCAATTGCTTTGTCTTAAAATGCAGCTTAATAATACCAGGTTTGTAGAAAATTTTCAAGGGTCAACAAGACTATATTAAAAGTGTATTTTAAATGAAGGCTATTATTCATAATTGAGAAACCGAATTTTCAAGCCTCTTAAAAGTTTCCATTCATATATGTTATAATTTCATATTAATAGGGCCAAGAAAATCTGTTTAAGCCTGTGTTTTAATTTGCTAATTATAAAATATTTCTTCATTAAAGGCCTACCACAAAAGCCATACTTAAAAAACAATAAAATTAGATTTTAAAGTGTATTTTTAGATGTCTCCATGTTCCAAATATGAACCTCTGCTAACTCAGCTATTTATTAAAAAAAATTTATATTTTTGCACTATTTCAGAGTGACTTATTTTACAGCTGTTTTCAATTTTTAAAATCTCACAAAAGTTTCAAAGGTCTTTCGTAATGAATGGCTGAATGAGAGAGAAGTATTATAGGTAGGAATCAGAGACCCTGGTGTCATCTCAGTTCTATCCTCAGCTCTGACTCAGTAAACTGGAATCTTCAAGCTGGGCCATCCACTCTCTTCTAAGCTTGTTTCTTCTCTAAACATGAGCTGGATGAGCTAGACGATCTCTAGTTATTTCTTTAATTAATTGACAAGGAATTATGATAAGAAGGTGAGCCTCAATGTATAAAATGTAATTCAGTAGTATGGCCCAAGCATACAGAATAAATTAATTAAAAAAAACAGTTAATTTTTTGGTGCCAAGATTAAATGGGTAATAAAATACTCAATATCAGTAATTTACTAGAAAATGGGATCTCTATTAGCCTTTAAATTTAAAATAAATCTTCTTTCTTTTTGGAGTACCTTAAGATAGACCTGAACTAAAAGATTGGAATTCACTTAATCTATGCTTAGCCAAATTCTTCACATTTTTCAAGACACAGCATAGCTGCCTCAATTCCATAAATCCAATGCTTCCCCACTTAAAATTCTAATATACTTACCATTTAAAGATTTATGATGCCTTGTATTTGTCTCTAATTGCATTCTTTAAAGACTTTGATGATAGTAGAAACCACTGAGAGGATGAGAAAATTGAAGTTTAAATTATGTGCATTGTTCATAATTAAAGGAAAATAAGAGAATTTTTCTGGTAGAGAGTGACAACACGCTTACTCTCATAAGCACAGTTTAAAAATATAAATATATTCAGCTGCATATGTGATTTTTTTCTTTCATGTCATTAAATACAGGATGTAGAAAATAACACCCTACAAATGCTAGAGGAAAATCACATTACCCAATCTGTGTCCGTAAGAAGTTTTTCTCACATATTACAAATTTTTTTTTGCATATCTAAGTGCAATAAGCTTTGTTCGTTTATTAAAACAGCTTATTTCATATGCTGTTTCTGCTCCTATTTAAAGTACAAAAATAAAAAGTATACAAAACATTTTAAATATTTTTTAAAAATAAGAAAATATTAACAAAAATGGAAATCACGTTTTATACCTCAGTAAAATATACAAAAGACAGTTATGAATTAACTTCCTATTGCTTAATATTCTATTAATTTCTGTAACTATGAAATATTTTAGTGATGAATAACATTGACCTCATGTCATTGCAAGATCTTTAGAGATTTTTAAATAATATAAGACAATACATTTTATTCAGGTTACTCTTTATGTCTGTGAGTTAAGGACTATATTTATCAAGGTCTTACTCCGTTCTCAGGGATTCTAACCACACCCCACTGCCCCCAGAAACCTGTTGTTTGGGTCAACATAATTGCACCAACCACCCAGTCTGTCTCCCTTCCTCACTTTTGTTCTGCTCTAGTCTACATATGGAGACTAGTCACAAAATCCAAAAATAATCATTAAAATTTCCTGCTGACCATACATTATGGCTTCTTAATGCCATCAAGATAAAAGCAAATGTTCTTAACATCATGCAAAGCCCCATACGATCTTTCCCTGCCCAGTTAACTAACCTCATTTCTTCATACTCATACTCTGAACTCATACATATTATTTACTTAACACAAGTTCGTTTTTACCCATTGCTCTCTACACATAGACTTTGTATTAAGGAAGTATCTATGATTTTCTATTTTATTTTATTTTTTTTTAATTCTGAAAGCCCTTGGGACTTTATCTTCTGCTTTTTCTACATCAGTGGGGAAAATCCTATAATTTTTCTTCTTAAATCTATAAATTCAGTGCATTACATTTTTAGATTTTCTGATACTAAAACCATGCTTGCATCCCTGGAATAAATCACACTTTGTCATGATGTCTTTTCTTTTAAATAAGCTGTTGAATTCCATTTGCTAGTATTTTACTTAATATTTCTGCTTTTATTATTAAAATATATATTAAAAATATATATTAAAATATATATTATTAATTAATATATAATAATTATATAT